>JAPVLO010000694.1:0-75000 GCA_027257055.1 Cephalopachus bancanus
GAAGATAGTCTCAAGGTTTTGAGTGTACTGCCCCTGGTTTCTGTAATACAAAGAAGGCCTCAGGACATTTCTGCTTTTTCTGATGTGCTTATGGAGGGAAGATACATCCTTAAACTGCCCACCA
Organism: Cephalopachus bancanus; assembly: GCA_027257055.1. Taxonomy (NCBI): domain Eukaryota; kingdom Metazoa; phylum Chordata; class Mammalia; order Primates; family Tarsiidae; genus Cephalopachus; species Cephalopachus bancanus. The sequence continues at coordinate 125 of JAPVLO010000694.1, forward strand.
AACAAATACATTATTCCTTTTTTCTCCCTTCATGTAAGCAATTTGAAAACTCACACGCATTCCAGATTTCAACAAGAACAATAAATAGAATATAAAATTAAATATTCATTAATGATAAGATGATTTGTTCTTATATCCCACAGAAAGCCCTATAGACACTGATAACATCCAAGTTTAGTGATAATAATTAAAGTCACTCTCTCACTAACTAAACATGAACTACCCATATTTATAAACTAGTTATAAGGTTCAAGTTAGTTGAAAGCTTTAGCTATTACTTGAATTGCTTGAGATTGAAGTGCAAAGGCTACTACTCCAAGAAGTGAAAAGGCAGAGACTTGAATATAGCGTTTGTTTATTTAAAACCAATGGTTTAAAATTCAAACTTTATCACGGAGCTAGGTACTCTGGTTTTTCACTTAGAAAATTTTGTTATGGGACACCTGATGAAATTAAGACAGCTAATTATAATAAAACTTATGATAGTGGCAGTTATTATTTTCTTGGTTCTCAGATCCTTTTAGATGTGAAGAAAGGTAAGAACATTTTTGACAGAAAAAATGTAAACACAAAATTTGGCACACAATCTTGAGGAACTCTCTGACACTCTGACCATAAAATGAGGACTTTTGTATGTAAGTAAAAGAGGTACTTTAAAAATCACATGATGTGTAAACTGGTACTGCCCTAGGCTTACCTAGTTTCAGATTACTATCTCTGAAGATCACTAGCCAGATATTTAAATTTACCTAAATTTTTTTAACAAAAGACACCCTTACTAAAGAGAACAGTGTAACTTGTAACTGGTACTGATATGTATGAATAAGAACTGTTCGAGCTTCATTTTAAATCTATAAGTATTTACCTTCACTGCAAATTCCATGTTTGTGGCTTTATGTATACATCTCTTGCAAACAGAGTAGGAGCCAACTCCAATATCTTCTTTTACTTCATATCCATCAGTAAACTGAATACTGTTCCTGTGCAACTGCTACAAAGAAAATTATAAATTGACTAAGAGTTCCATAATGTCCTTAGTGCATTTCATAATAAGGGAATGTGTTACTCAGCATGCATTGTTGATGCCAACTATGAATATAAATGGATATCAGTAAGAATAAAAACGAATCTTTATAGTACTTATTTTTCTACAGGGTGGTATTTTAGGAGTGTTTATAATAAAATATACAGCAAGAAATATGCCTTTAAAAAAAAGTATGTTAAAAAGAAAAACTGAATGTGTACAATAGAAAAAATGAGAGTTACTTGGTAAAGGGCCTATAGCCTTGTCTGTAATCTAACCCCACTACACTCCCCAACTGGCTACAGGGTTTTTTGTTTTGTTTTTTTAGAGTCTCACTCTGTCACCCAGGCTAGAGTGCAGTGGTACGATCCAGGCTCACCACAGCCTCGACCTCCTGGACTCAGGCAATCCTTAGCCTTCCAAGTATCTGGGACTACAGACGTGCACCACCACGCCCGGCAAATTTTTTGATTTATTTCAGAGTCAAGGTCTCGCCAAGTTGCCCAGGCTTGTCTCAAACCCCTGGGCTCAGGCATCCTCTCACCCTCGCCTCCCAAAGTGCTGAAATTACAGGCGTGAGCCACTGTGCTTGGCCTGGCTACAGGTTTTTGAAGTATATTTGCAAATGAGAAGTTAGAAATTTCTGTTACAGAAGGAAAAGATTTAGGAGGACTTAGAACTAGAACATCTGAATTCTTGTCTTAGGTGTACCACTTATAGGCTGTATCACGGTGAACCTGTGTTTTCTGAAGGAAAATAGTGAGATTAAATAAAAAATATGTATTTCCATGCAAGACATGTTATTTCCATTTTGGACTTTCAGTAGCCAGGCTCCCTTTTCTTCACCCTCAAGTCACAGCTTTATATTATTTCTGCTAAAGAAACTGGTCATGGGTTAGGGGATTAATAGCATATGGTAGATTATGAACAGTAAATTACTAGTTCCATAAACAGGCTGACGAATGTTGTGCTGCCCTTGGTTATACTGGTATGAGACCTCTGTGATCATGAGCTTTGTATAGGTTAAAACTTGAATTATGCAGAATATGTAAGTTTGTGGTGTCTATGTTAGGCATAGAATTTATAATTTTTAAAACTTTCTATATATTCATGTGCTTGCACAGTAAAAGGGACAGACTACTTTAACACGAACTCTGTTTAAAAAACAATGTTTAGACAAGCCCACGCAACATAGCGAGACCTTGTCACTACAAAAATAAAAAAAATTTAGCCAGGCATGTGATACACGCCTGTAGTCCCAGCTACTCAGGAGGCTGAGGTGGAAGGATCACCTGAGCCCAGGAGGTTGAGGCTGTAGTGAGCTATGATCATGCCGCTGCACTCCAGCCTGGGTGACAGGGTGAGATCCTGACTCAAAAACAACAACAACAACAAGACCTGGTGTTTAAATTAGTTTTCCAGAAAGTGTAAAGCAAGATGACTGATTCATGAAAAAAACTTTAGAGCAAAAGCATGGGAAGAAAGAATGGTTTCTACTACTTGTGTTCCTTTGATAATGTTTAATTTACTAGTTCAGTCTCCTGTTATAAACACACACCCACACCCCTAGAAATCTATTTCTTCTATGGCCTTCACCTACTTTTTCTCCAACTCTGATGAACAGGTGGGATAAAGAGGTAGGAGACACTCTAAGGCAGCACCCGTAACCATTTCTTCCTAATGACAACAGAACTCCAGAAGAATAAGAACACAAAACTTAGGAGGCTTAAGATTTGAGTTCATTTTTATTTCTTAAATCTTTCTGAGGCAGAAGTTGCCAAACTATGTATGTCCTGTGAGCCAAATCTGATTCATTGACTGCTTCTGTAATTAAAGATTTATTGGCATACAGTCATGCTCATTTGCTTATGTATTGTCTATGGCTGCTTTTGTGCTACAAAAGCAGAGTTAAGTAGTTGTGAAGGAGATCATATAGCCCACAACGTCTCAAATATTTTTTATCTGACTTCTTATAGAGAAAGTCTGCTGATCTCTTTTCTAAGGCACCAAGAAACCAGGAGATCTCAATTCATCGTAACTGACCTGATAGAGGTAGGGGAGTGAAACAAACTAGGCATGAGAAACATTTTGAGGCACAGGAGAGGAGAGAGACAAGATGGTGATGTTTGTCTCAACTGTCTTAGAATTCTATTTTCAGGTTACATAGGTATCCAGGATTTTGGTTCTCACAACCTTTTCAAATTATGTATGAAAGGAACTTCTAAGAGTAATGTTAATGATATAAAATGTATCGTAAGCTGTTCACTTAAAGTCAGCAGAAAAAAACCTAACTATTCACATCATGACCTATATCTTACAACATTTCAAATTTAAAATTATCTGAATATCCACTCACCTGAACAATTGAATGTACACCAACTGCCTGCATAGCTTGGCTTTCATCATCTGAGGTAATAGCCACAAAACTAAACCCCCGAAAAAGCTGATGTGCATTAGCACTAGGTGGAATGCCAGGTGAATCTGGAAAAAAAAGAAAAGTTACTAAGAGGACTCCTTTGAAAGGTAGTCAAGGGAAGAACTGTTGACCTTTCTCACTTGTTCTGGAATTTTATTTCTCAGGTACCCAGCACATACATACCTCTTGCTGTCCAGGATATCTCAGTGAGACACTGTATCATATGTCATTATTTTCATCACAACTCTAACATCCTAGTCCCTCAGAGTCTAGAAAATAGCTAATTCATTTGAAGAATGTAATACACTGATGAATTATTGGGTTAATACTATTAGAAATTAGTGCTGTCCCAGAGAACTTCCTGGAATGATGGAATTTTTAAAAATCTGTGCTATCTAATGTGATAGCCACTAACTCCAAGTGGCTACTGAGCATTGAAATATGCCTAGTGTGACTGAAAAACCAAACTTCTATTTTTAATTAGTTTAATTAGCCACATGTAGCTACTGGCTACCATACTGGGCAGTGAAGTGCTAAATGACAACCTAACAATGTTATGGCTCCTAGTTAAGGGAGGAAAGATAAGGTTTATCTAAAGCAAATTTAGGAGATTTGAGGACTGCATAAAGAGATATTCTGGTGCTGGAGCCCAGCAGGTCAATGCTGGGGTGGCAGTGAGTGTGCCACCACATTCCAGCCTGGGCGACAGAATGAGACTCCCGCTCAAAAAAAAAAGTTATCCTGAAAAAGACTTTCTAAATGAACAAGAAAAAATATTTCTATTGTCTTATATTTGGTTTTCTTCTTACCTTTGGGAGTTTTTGCAGTAAACTCAGGATCAAAATAGAATGTATCTTCAGGCCTGCCAGTTGCAGGTTTAAAAGGTGGATGAATTTCTCTCCTATACAGTTTCTGGAGGAAGAAAGTGAGACTTAGACATGTGTTAATTATAAAAAAAATTTCAAGCAAGTTTTTATTCTATACTTACATTCCAGTCTATTGTGGAGAAAAATGAATGTCTTTTAATTTCTTCAACTCCATCTGGTCCCGCACCTATTGCAAATTGATTATTGGGTAAATTTTATTCGAAGGGAAAGCATATGTAATGTTCAGTCTTTGCTTTTAATATTCATCCAAATATTTAATAATTCCACCACAAAAACAAATATCCACCCCGTAAAAAACAAACATAACAAACATGCACAAGAAACTAATTAATTAAAATTTGTACCCAATCTATTTGCAGGATTTCGTTTGAAAAGCATTCGTAAAAGACTCTGGGCTTCAGGACTTAGAAACTGCGGCATCCCAAGTTTGGCTCTAAAGAATAAATCCACATAATAATATTTTATTTTTTGAAGGCATCTGTACTTTTATTTTTAAATTTTTAAAAATTAAACTTATTTTGAAATATGTATAGATTCACACTCAGTTATAAGAAATTATAGAGATCCCTTGTGCTTTTTACCCAGTTTCCCCAATGGTAACATCTTATGAGACTATAGTACATCACAATCAGAATATTGACATTGAAACAATCCACTGATCTCATTCTGATGGCCCTGGTTTTACTTGCACTCATTTGTGTGCATATGTTTAGTTCCATACCATTTAATCACATGTATGGGCTCCTATATGAATGTGCCAGAATTATCCATTTATCTGTTGAAGGACATCTGGATTATGTCCAGTTTGGGCTATTATGAATAAAAGCTACTGTGAACGTTTATGTTCAGGTTTTTATGTGAACACATAATTGAATTTTAGTCCATAATATTCTAATGAGATTTTTTATTTTTCAGAATTTTACAGAGTACTACTGTGAGAGTAAGATCATCTGAGTCTATAGTTCTGGCTCTGTTACCAAGAACCTTGGGCAAGTCAATCCCTTTGGGCCTATTAACACTCCTTCATAAGCAAGGGAAATGGATGCTAGACCAGTGGCTTCCAAACTATAGCCTTGGAACTCCTTCTCAAAGGGAATTTAAGAAATCCAATATTAAAAACTGCTAAGAAAAAAATAAAATAAAACCGTTAAGAGAATATATGCTTCATATGTCACTTCCCCCTTTTTGTTTCCTTTAACAGCCCCTCCAGTGAAGGGGAAACTGGTGGGAAAGAGGTTTGTGGAATATTGAAGGCTCAGTGGCACATAGTCTGAAAACCACTGGTCTGGATGAACTTGAAGGCTTGTTTCATTCAGCTCTAATATATAATTTTACTCTTTTTCTAAACCTACAAATTAAAGAAACCAATAATCTTGTAAGTATGACAATAATAACACAGCTAGAAAAAACGGCTAGCAGAGAAATTCCTATTTCAGAAATAGATCCATTTATTATTCAGTAAGCTGTTACTAAACTACTATGTGCTAGACACTGCTTAGTGCTAGGGATACAGAGATAAAGCTAGTCCATGGTCAGTGGAGAAGATGAATATACATAATCCTAGTATATTAAGAGACAAATTCAGAAGAACACATGCAGAGTGTTAAGGGGACAGTAGGGAATATCTAATTTAACATGGGGGATTGTGAAAGGCCCTTAAATGCAATCTAAAGGTTGACAATTTATTCACTTGGCCAGTGTTCCCCTCAATTTTACTGAATAACATTAATCCATCTATATACTTAGCAACAACTTGAAAAATATTTCATGATTCAATGAGTTTGTAGACTGTTTTCTATTATATCTCCCTGTTGAAGACATAGAGTAAAATGCACTGCACATTAAAAGGCTTAGAAATCTACAGTAAATACAAAATCAGTATTTTTTTTTTTTTGAGTTGGAGTTTCACTCTGTCACCCAGACTGGAGTGCAGTGGCCGCTCCCGGCCACCACAGCCTCGACCTGCTGGGCTCCAGAGATCCTTCCGCCTCAGCCTTCCAAGTAGCTGGAACTACAGGTGCGCGCTACCACGCCCGGCTAATTTTTTGATTTATCGTAGAGATGAGGTCTCGCCAAGTTGCCCAGGCGGGTCCCGAACCCACGGGCTCAGGCAATCCACTCACCTCAGCCTCTCAAGGCACGGGATTACAGGCTGAGCCACCAAGCTCAGCCAAAATCCGTATTTTCTAAACATTTGTTTCCAGCACCTCTCTTTCAGAGAACACCTACTAACATCTTGCAGAATTAGGATTCTGTTGAACAAATCTGGGGAAACACTACTGTATTAGGTAACAGAGATGAAGCACAGAGGTCTTGCAACAATGAACTTACATGACTAGACTTATTTTTAAGAAGGTAACCCCAATGGTAGTAGAGAACAATTTGTAGTGAAAAGAGGTGGCAAGTAGTAGGCATTCTTCTTGGGAGTGCGGCCCAATGTGTGTCTAAGAGGTCAGCCACACATTGTACTGTAAGCAGTGCTGTTCAAAGGAAGGGCTGGAACAGTGAGCTAGTTCTGAGACTAGATCTGGAGACTATCTGGTTATGCAAGAGGAAGAAATCAGTAATAATTTCCAGGTTTCCAGCTTGGAAAAGCGGGTTCATGGAAATGCTGTTAATTGGGAGTATAAAAAGAGAAGAATAGCAAATAGGGATAAATTTAGTTAAAAGATGTGAAGTCATGCTTGTGACAATGTTTTGGGAGAGCCAGGCAGGTGAGCAAATGGAAATATAGGTTTGCTGTCTGGTAAATTAATGTAAAAAAGACTGATTTGGGAGTACTTAAAATGTTGAGAGTAGTTATAGGAAAGTCTGAGGTCAGTTAGGAAAGTGAGTGCAGAGAGGAAGAAAAGAATATCAGAGATGGACCCTGGAGGAGACGAACATTTAAAAGGTAGTCAGAAAAAGAACAATTTGAGCATTAAAAATAATTAATGTAACTGGCTGAAACACACACTGATAATTAAATCTCATGAACTCATTATAGTAAAACAAGAAAAAACAAAGTCAAAACATAAAAACTCAACTCACTAGACATTACCCCCACTGGAAATAACTAAGGCTCTGACAATTAGAAATAAGTAAGAAAATAATTAATATTTATTCTATCTTGCTTGGATGAGTCTTATTTCAAGTAACAAAAGAGCCCTAGTTGAGCCAGGTACAGTGGTTTGTGCCTATAACCTCAGCTACTTGGGAGGCTGAGGTGGGAGGACTGCTTGAGGCCAGGAGTTCAAGACCAGCTTGGATAACATAGCGAGACACCTCCATCTCTGAAAAAATAATAAAAAACTAGATGGGCGTGGTGGTTTGCACCTGTAGTCCCATCCACTTGGGAGGCTCAGGTTGGAGGATCACTTGAGCCCAGGAATTCAAGGCTGCCTGGGTGACCAAGTGAGACTCTGTCTCTTAAAAAAAAATAGCTCTAATTAATGAGGAAAAGTTCATTGTCTCAGAAAATACCAGCTAATAAATGAGGAAGGAAAAATAGTAATAGAAAACCACCATTTCTGAATTCCTTGTAAAATAATTGTTTCAAGTAATGATTATCAATGAGTGAAACTATTAGATAAAAGCCAAACAGGGAACTTTACAATGGAGGAATCAGCTGCAACCACTGGAATCAATCACTTAAAGTAGGGGCAACCATGTATTGTAAACCTTCTGATGTAATGGAATAGGGAGTACACAGCAGGAACTATGAAATAATCTTGCCAAAAAAGTTAAACCAACAACAGGATAGAGGAACAAGTTAATAACACAAGAATTTAAAAAAAAAAAGTTTTCACACTCCTAGGGAAAGACTATTATGTAACCATGGTAACAAGTGAACCACTAGAACTGGTTTTAAATTCTTCCAGTTGGTTTTAAATTCATTCAGTTGATCAATGACAACCTGAGTGGTGAACACTTGTGCAAGCCAACCAATCAGAAACTGCTCTTTGCCTGAAAATGAGCCAAACAGGAATGGACTCACTCCAAAAAATACACCTGAGTTACAACTGATCAAAAACAGTCCCACTCAAATGATCATACTCTTACAGATGATGTGAACCCACTTGTAAACCCCAAAATCTGCCAGCTCTTTAACTCTACCCCTCTCCCAAACCCTAAATAACAGTGGCCTATTCTGCTTGGGAAGTCTCTACTGGATCAGCATCGTTCTCTCTGGATATTAAAATGTAGTCTCACCTTTTGACAAGATAAGTTCAGGAATGAATTCTATAAAACAACTTAGTTTTTAACAAATAAACAGCAGGGGAAAATGAGGGGTAGACTGTTCTAGATTAACAAAAGCTTAAGAAATACAACCAAATAGAATGTGCAGACTTGATTTAGATACAACTGCAAAGACAATTTTTGGAGAAAATCTAAAAAATTTGGTTAATGATTGGTATTAAAATGATAGTTAAGCATTATTACTAGTTTTGTTAGATGTGCTTGTGTGAGAAAACATCCATATTTTTAGCAAGGCAAACTGTTAAATAGGTAAGAAATGACATGTCTGGGATTCTTAAAATATTTCAGTAAAGAACAAAAAAGAAAAGAAAAAATAAATGAAGCAAATATGGCAAAATCTTGATGACTAGTGAATCTGAGTTATGAGTATATGTGTTCATAGTATTATTCTAAATTTGAGAATTTACATTTAAAAATTTTGCAGGGTGTGGTGGCTCACTCCTGTAATCCCAACATTTTGGGAGGCTGAGGCAGGAGAATCATTTGAGCCTAGGAGTTCGAGACGAACCAGGCAACATAGTACGACCCCATCTCTACAAAGCATTTTTTAAAAAATTAGCTAAGCATGGCGGTGTGCGCCTGTAAACCTAGCTACTCAGGAGGCTGAGATGGGAGGATTGCTTAAGTCCAGGAATTCAAGGCTGCAGTCCTGACAGGGCAACACAGAGCAAGACCCTGTCGCTGAAAAATAAAATAAAGAAAATCAAGAAAAATCTTATTAAAAAAAGAAAAACAGGCAGAGAAGACACGGTCAATCAACAGACACCAAAAGAGGAATGGTTAGAGAGGTAGGGGAAGCACAGGAGAGTAAGAAAAACTAAGAGGAAGCAGCCAACAGTGTCAAATACTCCTCAGACAGACTTTCCTTAACTGTCCCATCTAAAAGGGCTCCTGCCCCCTCCCACTCCCTCACACATTAAGGGGTCACTATTAGAGTCCCCTGGTTTATTATCCCAGTAGTTCCTATTACTAACTGAAACTATTATATTTGTTTAAATAGTAATTCTTTTTCTTCCCCACTAAGCTCTGGAGAACACCAAAGACCTTCTCAGGCTTGTTCACACTGCATCCCAAGTATGAGGAGGAAGAACTTAAGCATCTGTTAAAAGAATTGTGTGAATTAATGGCACATAGTCACCTTTCTGACAGCCTGCCACTGGTTTTAGCAACCAGGAGATCACTGATAACCATAGTGAGAGCGGTTTCAGTAGAGTGGTAGAGAGGAATGACAAACAGGCTATAGAATAAAAGAAGCCAAAAAAGTAGTAACAGAAAGTATAGACACTCCTTAAAGAGGCTTTGTGTTGAAAGGATGCAGGTACGCTAACTTGAAAGGAAGGTCAAAGAAAGGGTTTGATTTTTTTTAACACTACAGAATGTCTGTTAGCTGAAAGAAAGGGACTGAAGTAGGTGAAATGATAAAGGTTCAGTGATGAGAGTTCAGGGAACATTCATTTATGTAGCACATATTTTTAAACCTTTTTTTTTTATTGTGTAGAATAACATAAAATGCCACAAAACAAAACATACACACATACACACAAAAACCAGACTAACAAAAATCCATTCAAAGTACACAGCTCAGTGATTTACCACAAAGTGAATAGTCACTTGGCTAAGAAATACAACAGTGCCAGAACCCCTCATCCAATGTAACCACTTTCCTTATTTTGCCTCAGGCTTTCACCATCTAAATACGGATGCTAAAAACCATGCTTTAATTTTGCCTGCTTTGTAAACTTTATAAATAGAATCATATAGCATTTATTCTTTTCTGTCTGAACTTCCTTTGCAAAACATTCTTGTGAGATTTATCCAAGTTGTTGCATGTAACTGTGGTTTGTTCATTTTCTTTGCTGTATGGCATATCACACTGGTGGGCCAAAGGCTTCAGTCTGTTATTGTATGGCTCTAGAGTTAAGAATTGTTTTATGTTTTTAGAGGTTTGGAAAAAAAAAAATACAAACAAGAATATCTGACAGAGACTATGTGTGTCCCACAAAGCTTAAAATATTTACAGGCAGTAAATACAACTCCTGCTGTGTCTGACTTAAGAATATGCCATAGTTTATTAACCCATTCTTCTGTTAATGATCTAGTTTCCACGTTTTGGCTAGTCAAAATAATAATGCCATGAATGGCTTTGTACTTGTTTTTTGATGTGCAATTACATACATTCTTATAAACTGGGTGCATGGCTAGAAGTGGGATTATTGGATTTAGAAGATAATGACAAGAACTGCTTTCCAAAGTGATTATATTAGTATTTATATTCCTTCCAGCTATGTGTAAAAGATGCCACTTCTACACATTCCACCAACATGTCGTATTGTCAGTCTTTTAAATTTTAGCCATTCTGATGAATATGTAGTGATAGCTCATTGTGATTTTAATTTGCATTTTCTGATTCACAAGTTTGAGCATCTTTTCATAAGTTGCTGGCGACTGAATATCTTCTTTTGTGAGATTCCTAAGTCTTTTGCCTATGTTTCCATTAGGTCTTCTTATTGATGGGAGTTTTTGAAACATCAGAAATGACTTTTATGTAGGGATTATTTTTTTCTACATGTACATTCAAATTTTCTAGGATGATTTATTAAAGAAAGGGTGTTCTCTCCCTATTGCTTTGCAATTCCCAATGGTCATAAATTGAGTGTTCCTGTATAAGCCTGTTTCTGGGTTCTGTATCTATTGCACAGGTCTACTTTCCAAATCCATATTATCCTAATTACTGTTATAATAAGACTAGATACCTGGTAAAGTAAGTCTTCCTATCTTGATCTTCTTCAAGAGTGTTTTAATTATTCCTGGTCCTTTGTAATATCATATTAGAATCAGTTTATCAAGTTCCACACAAAAAAGTTGTTAGATTTTTATCTGATTTGCATTGAAACTATAATTTCATCATTCAGTATGGTAACCAGCCACATATGGTTAATGAGCACTTGAAATGATAGGCAGTATAAAATACAATTTCAACTGACTATAAAAAATTTTCCACTATCTCATTAATCTTTTTAAAAAAATTTTATTTTTTAGGGATGGGGGCCTAGCTCTGTTGCCCAGACTGGTGTCAAACTCCTGGCCTCAGGCCAGCCTCCCAGCTCGGCCTCCCAAAGTGCTGGGATTATAGGTGTGAACCACTCATCCAATCTCCATTAATCATTTTTAAATGTTGGTTACATATTGTGGTTGAGTGTGGTGGTTCACATTTGTAATTCCAGTACTTTGAGAGGCCAAGGTAAGAGGACTGCTTGAGGCCAGGAGTTTGAGACCAGTCTGGGTAACAGAGTGAAGCCCCCCATCTCTAAAAAATAAAAATTTATCTGGTGTGGTGGCTCAGGCCCATAGTCCCAGCTACTTGGGACGCTGAGGTTGAAGTTGAAGGATCTCTTGAGTCTGGGAGGTCGAGGCTGCAGTGAGCTGTAATCATGCAACAGCACTCTAGAATAGATGACAGAGTGAGACTCTGTCTCTAAAAAAAACCCAAATACCAAAAAACAAAACCCAAACATGTTGAAATGATAACATATTGGATTATATAAAACATATTATTATAATTAACATTTTCTTTTTTTTGAATATAGCTACTAGAAAACTGTATGTGGTTCACATTGTATTTCTGCTGGATAATGCCGATCTACAGAAATGACATTTTTCCTTTTTTGAGACAGTGTCTTGCTCTGTCACTAAGGCTGGAGAGCAGCAGCATGATCATGGCTCTCTGCAGCCTTGACCATCCTGAGCTCAAGGGATCCTCTTGTCTCAGCTTCCCAAAGTGCTGGAATTGTAGGCACCAGTCACCGTACGCGGCCCAGAACTGCTATCTTTACAACACTAGGTATGCTGTAATGTGAATATGGTATATCCCTCCAACTTATTTTGGTCTTTTAAAATTTCTTTAAATAAAATGTTCTACTTTTCTGCCTAGAGATCTTATATAATTTTTACTAGATTTGTCCCTAGGTATCTGAGAATTTATACTATTGTAAACAGTATCTTCTTAAAATTCCATTTTCTGTTGCTAATATACAGACATGACATAGATTTCTGTTTACTGACCTAGTTTTTAGTAACTTTGCTAAACTCTTATTAATTCCAAGAATTTATATGATGACTAGATTTTCTATGGACAGAGTTATGTTAATCTAGATAATGACAATTTTACTTTAAAAAACTGCACACCTTAATTTTCTTGCTCGACTTATCATACTGGCCAGGACATCTAGGACAATGTGGACCGAAGTGGAATAATGAACATTCTTGTCATATTCCAAATCTCAAAAGTAAAGTTTTCAGTATTTCACTATTAACATGAAGATAATGAGTACTCTAAATCTACATGATTTGTGTGTATTTAAACCACATAATATTGATGATTTCTTAGTTATTTCTCATACTACAGTCAACACTTTAAAATCTGATTTGTTAGTTTGAAGCACTTATCTTAAAATTTCATCAAAACACCTCTATTAGAGGAGTACTTACTTAAGAATCATAGTCATTGTTTCTTTTCGATCTTTTCCTTGGAAAGGTAGTGTACCAGTGAGCATTTCAAACTATCGAAAGGCAAAATAATCAATGGTATTAGCCAAATAAGTATAAAATCTCAAGGCCAGATGGTATAAAGAGCATCATCTTAAATTATAATCAAACCATCCAAAACTGCTACAAAATAACAAAAGTGGTTTATATTTCTATCATATTCATTACTGAACTTCTCAATAATTACTAAGACAACTGAGCTATATAGTTCTTTTACAGAAACTAATCGCATTCTAAATGGCAATTTTAAAATTTAGACAGAACAATTTGACAGAAAAACCAATTTCATAATGACCTTATATTTTTTTAGGAGTCACTTACTAATAGATTTCTGGACCAGTTCTCCCAAAGAGTAAACATCATTAATGCTTTAGATTGTTACTATTAGAAGAAAATTTATGGTAATATATTTTTGTCTTTTCAAATCAGAATGAGATGGAAGCAATTAATGGATTCCACAGTCCTTTTATATTGCATGTAATAATTTTTCTTGGTTATTTATTACACATACTATAAAATACAGAAAATAAAAATACCAGTTTTTCTCTCATAATATTCACTGTTGATTCTTATTTAACAAACAAAACAACCCCCTTCCCTCAAATGAACCCCAAATTCAAACCTTACCATTAACACACCAAAAGACCACCAGTCAGCACTCTGAGTATGACCTCGACGATTAACTACTTCTGGGGCCATATATTCCACAGTTCCACAAAAAGAATATGCCTTCTTTTCATGATCAATAGACTCTTTACTTAGGCCAAAATCTGCCAAAATAAATACTGAATTAATAAATGTCCCACAATAATTTGTACATGTAAATTTTAAACATCAAGTTCCAACATTTACGTTAATCATTAAAAAATTTGAATTCAAGTTTTTAACATAAAGTATTATTAAATATTTGTACCATAATAAACCTTAAAGGAAATTATATAAAGTAAGAGAGTATTTTACTAAAATGAGAACTTTTACCTGTTAACTTGATGTGACCCTCTTCATCCAGAAGTATGCTAAAGAAAAAGTTGGAAAATCTTTTTAAACCACTAAATAGAGATTTATAGAAGCTAAAACTGAAACCACTTCCATAAGCATCAGATCACATTTACTAAAATATTACTTTCGACTATGAATAATAAGGCAAAGGTAAAGGAGAAGAAATTATTTTTGGACACATATTTACAAATAAGCCCCAAAGGCAATGTCATAAACTTGTATTAATGAACCAGGGGTACCTGAAAACTATTAGGAAAAGAACTAACCACCTATACTCTTTCAAGGTGCTCTTTTTCTTTTTAGTTTAGAGTTATTTTTATTTGTTGTAAAAACTTATTTTTTTTTAAGTTTTGAATCATGGGGTACATGTGAAGAGTTATTACACAGATACATTGCATGAAGGTGAAGTTTAGGCTTCTGAGGAGCACTTCCCTCCCCCAGCAGTGAGTACGGTACCTAATGGTTAGCTTTGTATCCTTTATTCCCCTCCCTCCTTTAGCAGTGCCCATACTTGTGTCTGTGTGTGCCCAGTGTTTAGCATCCCCAAGGTGCTCTTTCTAATACCTTTCTACAAAGAGGTCTGACTAAACCTCTTAGTGCTTGCACAAGAGACAGAAGGTCTACATATTTAAGTCAAAAGCATTAGACTTGTTATCCTCTTGGTCATTTTAAAGGCATCTGACTCAATCATTCTTTTCTAGCTTTTTTTTTCTTTCCCCTCCTCGCATGACCTACTCAATCCTCTTCTCAACATACTATCATCCCCATATTTACTGTTTTCTATGGATCTATCCCTTCACTGTATACATTCTCCAGCATTTTCTCTTTCCTAGTAAACTGTGAGCTCCTAGAGGTTTGATCTTATTCATCTTTATAGCTCAGTGTCTGGCAGAGCACAGTATAAATAAGAAATGTTTGTTCAATGAAGGAGGCCAGTCTGCAAAGAGCCTATAAGGCATTCCAAATAGTTTGGGCTTCTTCTCAAGGGCAATGAAGATCATAAAACGTATATAAGTACATAAGATAGAGATAATTAATTAGATCAGCAATTTTAGAAAACAATTTAGAGAGAAAATAAAGGCCTTTAGTGAGCTTGTTGGGTCATGATAAAGAACAACTGGAAAATGACACTCAAGTTTCTGTTTTGAGTAGATACATGAATGAGGGGCTATGCCCTTAATTTAGGAGTTACAGAAAGGAGTGAGTACTAAATTGTAAGCCAATAACTGTATTTCTGGAGAGGTATTTTAGTAAACTGATTTGAAAGGTTAAGTAATAAACTATTTCACTTATATTTAAAGCTATCCCATAATATAGGCATACCTTTACTTTTAATTCTGACTGTACACGTGCAAGTCTTGTTATAATAAAATCTTACTATGACAAAGATATTACTAATCTTCCTACTTCATCAATTCAAACGTAATTAAACAAAGTTAACCAATGAGGGTAATTCAGTAAGGACATTTTTTTTTTTTTTTTTTTGAGTTGGAGTCTCACTCTGTCACCCAGACTGGAGTGCAGTGGCCGCTCCCGGCCACCGCAGCCTCGACCTGCTGGGCTCCGGCGATCCTTCCGCCTCAGCCTTCCGAGTAGCCGGAATTACAGGCATGCACTACCACGCCCAGCTAATTTTTTTATTTATTGTGGAGATGAGGTCTCGCTGCCCAGGCGGGTCTCGAACCCGCGGGCTCAGGCAATCCACTCACCTCAGCCTCCCAAAGGCGCGGGATTACAGGCTGAGCCACCGAGCCCGGCAAGGACATATTTTTAAAGCTTCTTTTATAACAAGGTACTTATTATGAAAAACATTAATCTTGACTATGCTTGATTATGAAGCATACCAACACATTTAGAGAATATAAAGGGCATTATTAAGTATAATGGAAATAATTCTCCTTCTAATTAATGTAAGAAAATTCTAAAAACAAAACAAACCTCAAGTCATTTTTGGTAAATTTCAAAGAAAAAAAATTATGGTTAAAGGGGCATTACTTATGCCTTCTATAGCAAATGCATTATTTTATTTTATTTCTTTTATAATCGATATTTTTTATTTTAATGATGTGGGGTTCAGTCAAGGGTTAGGTATACAAATATGCTTTATTCAGGCCCCCTTGTTGATAATTGGTGTCTCCCCGTCTCCAGCCAGATGTTTACTACCATTAGTCCCATCTCCCCCCCATAGTTTCCCAACACTCTCAGTCATTTTCTTATAGTAGTGCAAATGCATTATTTTAAGATAACCATGCCCATACCTTATCTTTGAAAGAAAAAGTCAACTGTATCACTCAATAAACAAAGTTCCCTTTAAACTATTAATAATTATTTTAGTCATATTTATTATAACAGTTCTAGTTCAAACAAATCTGGAAAACCCCTAACAATTCAAAATTATTTGGTCTAAAAATTTAATTTCTCCCAAGATCTGTGTGTTGGCATTGACTTGGATTATTTACCCACTAAGTGCTATTTCAAATTAATAGCATCATCTAGACACCAAGCAATACTTCACTATAAGCAATCTTAACCTTATTTAAGGCTTGAGACAAGGCCCATACTTTATATATATCTTTATGATCAATGCTAATACAATAAAAAGTCAATTAAATGGTATAAAACACTAATGCTTATTTTTTTCTTACATTTAATTTTATGTTTATAGTAATTTTTTTCTTCTAAGGACTATATACTTGAATATTTAGTCTCACCAAGAATTATATTTTGTGTCATGAGAGTTAGAAGTTAGAAAAATGATGAGGAAAACACAGTAATTATTTGGGGGAATAAAAACAAAACCATATGAAACTTATCCAAAAACAAAATGTATGAAAGACAAACATAAAATGTAAAAGCATAGCAATTTCTTAATCATCACTTAAAAGAGTTCCAGATGAGCACTTCCTCTATTTCCTGTCTCAGTATACTATTTAAATATTACACATAACATTTTAAAGTAATATTCAAAATTCTTGATAAAGATGATGGTTGTACAATTCTGAGAATAAAAAAACAATGAACTGTATACTTTAAATATATGATTTGTATGGTATATGGATTACAACTCAATAAAGCTGTTTAAAAATATTGCTGGTAGAGCAAGGCTCTTGTTTATACCTTTAAAAAATAAAAATAAAAACCATTCTTAGTAGTAAACACCGATAAATTAAAAGACAGAAGCATGTGCAACTTAAATAATATCATCTTCTTGATTATTGCTACTATAAAAACTGTGAGAAATTTGCTCAACTCACACTTAAAGTTTAAAATTACACAGAGAAGAACATTTTCAAAAAGTGGTATTTGGGAGAAAGAAAGGGTTAGCTCTATATTGTCTCTTATACCAAAAAATTTCTAGATGAAGTTAAAAGTAAAAAAAAAAGAAACCATAAAATTTTAAGAAAAATTCCTGGAAATGGGGAAAGCCTTTCTAAGAATAAAAGTCATGAAAGAAATCACAAAAGAAAAGACTGGTAGATCTGACTGAGGAGAAAAAAAACACATGTATAGATTAAATAACATAAAGTTAAAATTAAAAGACTTTAAAAAACATGTATTTATAACATATGTCAAATGATGTAAGTTCTTAATTTGCAAAGTTCTCTTACAAATCAATGAAAAAAATAACATTTTAAAAGAAAAATGAACAAAGGCCATAAACATAAAATTCACACAAAAATACAAATTGCCAATAAATATAGATTTCAATCTCATTAACAGTCAAAGAATGCACATCAAAACAAGATAATATTTTTTTTTATTAACTGAGGTTTTAAAAGTATGAAAACACATAGTGTTAGCAACAAAGTGAAGCACAGGCACTCTAATGCAGTGCTTTGGGAGTTTTATTTGGGAGTCCCTTTATTATTATTTTTTACCTCCTAAATAATTACATTACATTGTATTCAACTTAGTAGCGTGATTCCTTACTTTTCTGGCTTTAAGTCTCTATAGATTATTCCCAGGCTATGTAGATGGTCTAAAGCAAGTGCAAGTTCAGCCAAGTAGAATTTGACATCTTCTTCTGTGAACATCACCTAAAATAAAATAATAATTTTTCTGTCTTTATTTTTGTGTGTGTGTGTGATTTTTATTTAAAGTTTCACTCTAGTTTAAATATTCAAAAAATTTTATAACTATGATAATTACACATGGCTCTAGTCACAATTTACTCATGAAAAGACTGCAAAATTATCAAATCAGTCAACCAATCACTTACTAAATATTCACTATGGGAGAAATAATTTTAATTTTAAGTAACAGCTATATTCAGGTTGTGTCACTGATGTCTCACCACAGCAACATTTTAGAAATGAAAAGTGATCTTTAAAATGCATGCTTATTTCCACTACTAATTGTTTAAAGGCATCTTGCTGATATATTATTGCTTCTGAAAAAACTAAAAGAAGCAGGAATAAGACAAAGATTGTTTAAAATCCTGCTTTTAAAATAAATTCAAAAAGTAGGAAAATAACTCTTTTTGGCTCAGATCCATCAATGTAAGAATTCTGTGCCACTAGAGTAAATACAATAAGCACAATATTGAAATATAACAAAGTTTTAGTTGAAACAGAATGTATATAAATAGATTAAAAATATATAATATATATAAATTAAATACCTCTTTGGATAAGCGTGTAAACAAATCTCCTCCCCTGAGAAAATCCAAAATAAGATACAACTTCCCTTCAGTTTGAAAAGCTGAATGAAGAAATGAAAATTTCCATTTAAGTCACTGCAATTTATTTTTTAGGCTTACATTAGGTCATTCGCAAATGAATATTTTTTAGCAAATTAATGATTATGTCATAGATCTAAACTTATTTTACTTAGAAGAAAACCCCTGAGTTCCCTTATTTTCCATGTGGGAATGTTAAATGCAGTGTTTCTTTGTATGGAATCACTAGATTTTCTACAGGCAAGAGTCTCCCAGAAATACAACAATTATATTTTTCTTTTTTTAGACAGGGTCTCACTTTGTTGCCCAGGCTGGGGTGTAGTGGTGCAATCACAAGGTGAAGCCTTGATCTACTGGGGGCAAATCCTCCCGTCTCAGCCTCCCGCATAGCTGGGACTACAGGCATGCACCACCATACCTGGCTACTTTTAAAAATTTTTTGTAGAGATAGAGTCTTGTTATGTTTTCCAGGCTGGTCTTGAACTCCTGGCCTAAAGCGATCCTGCTACCTCTGTCTCCTAAAGCACTGGGATTACAGGTGTGAGTCACGGGGCCTGGCCTATAATAGTTCTAAACATGTGATGCGTAAGAAAGACTCCCAACAGAAAAAGACTTACTTAACCATGAAATAAAATACAAAAACAATGCCACTAATTACAGAAAAAAATGTCGGTTGGCTAGGTATTATTCTTTTAAGTGTAATAAGAAGAATCAACACACCTTTACCCACTAAGAAAAAACATATGGCTTTAGGGAAAAGAGTGGTGGTGATAACAGTTTTAGGACCTTGACATTAGGGATCTCTCTTGCCTTTGGGCTGGGTTAACAAATAAAGACTACAAAATGCTAGCACATTATTATTAATTGGTATTATAATAAAAAATTTTTTATTTGTTCCTATGGCTACCACTCAGAAACAAACGTTATACTGTTTAAAAGAAGCATAAGATAAATGCAATAAAAGCTTCTAAAGTTTGTCTAAGAAGTAATGGTTTACCACAGATTTGCTAAACACATACAAATATATACTTATATACATTAGCATATTGAATGAACTCGGGGAATGGGGGATGAGGCAAAGGGATTAGGTGAGAGGTGGTTCATAGCTTACCATAATGTAACTTGACAATAAAAGGATGATTAACTTCTACCAAGATATCACGTTCCATTTTTGTCCGAACACGGTCTCGAACTATAAAAGATTTCACATATGCTACGTTGCAATGTCTTTCAAAGATAATCTTCAAAATAAATTCTTTTTGCTGCCCATATTAAAGTTTGCTTATGTGTTTAAAAATGTGATTGTTTTTATTTATCTTACATTTGCAAAATTAATACTATATCTCTTACTGTATTACATAACTAAAAGAAATTGTGCACATTTATAAAATCTATACTTTAAGTTGGAGAAAAATACAGATAACACATTAGATGTTGGTTTTGACATCAAATATATAAGTATTTTAATCAGAGTTGTGGAAAATGGCAAAAAAGCTTGCAACTTTTAAAAAATAAGGCATCCTAATGAAACAGTAAAACACAAAAAACTGGAATAGGTTTCAACACCCTACTTTATCAATTAAACTCCATCAATTCAATTAAAAAAACATTAATTATCTATAAGGTATGGCAGATAGGGTAAAGGATGGATATACCCAAAAAGGTCTATTTTGAGAAAGGGAGGCAAAGAAGCAGAGGAGAGAGAGAAGATAATGTGGTATAGCTGAAAGAGCAAAGCTTTTCTGGAGTTAGACAGAAAGGTCTGGATTCAGTTCTCTCTCTCTCTCTCCCTCTCTCTCTCTCTCTCTCTCTCTCTCTGTGTGTGTGTGTGTGTGTGTGTGTGTGTGTGTGTGTGTGGTTTTTTTTTTGGACAACAACTTCAGTGAACAAGATCTGCATAATCTTGAGCAAGTTATTTAAATTCTCTGAGTTTCAGTTATCTCTCAGCTATAAAACAGGGATAACATCACTGTTACCTTTAAGGACTGTGTGAACATTTGAGATAAGGTATGTACCCAGAGTCTGGTATGTAAGAAATATTCAATTAAATGGTAGCTATTGTTATTATATCCAAAAGTAGAATTATGAATATGATTAAGGAATAAAACAATTTATTACCAGCAATGAGTAGTACAGGATTCAGAGAAGGGTAAGATCAGTTTTACTTGCATAGGAAGGGTATAGGAAAGAAGAGGAGTTAGGGCACAAGCTTTAAGACTTTGAGTGGAATTTAGATGATGGGAAGGATAGCACCTAGAAGAGTAGAGGCATGGAGTATCAGTGCAAGCAAAGACATGAAGGCATGAAAGATGAGCAGGAAGGAACCAAATCAGTGTGGAAAGGTTTACTACTTTCCAACAAAATCAATAGAGGTTTAATACTGGAGAAACAGGGAGGATCCACATTCTTGACAAGCTGGAATGCCAGGATGAATTTATGTTTGACCCCATGGGCAAAGATCTCTTTCAGCAACTGAATATTTCCTCAGCAAAGTCTATGTGCTAGATGCTAAGGATATACATACAAATAAGGTAATCTTCAAGAAGCTCATAATCTAGTGGGAATGACAAACAAGTAAATAAACGATTAGAATATATTCTGATAGAAGTACTCTGAATGGCTGTGTCAGAAATTAAAAATAGAAAGAATGGGGAAAAGATTCATTCAGGGAGGGGGTGGGTGGGGACAGGGAAAAAGTTGAGTTGGCTTTCTTTTCAATTCAAGGTGACCACAGATACTTAAAATATAGAAATAAGACCTCTGGAGAAAATAATCAAAGCAGCTAAAAAAAAATACCCTTTTAAATTTTATATTTTACCCTTCTACTAGTTTTCCATCCCCAACTGGAAGGTTTTAGTGCCTCTGACTGAAAAAAGAGCAAATTAGGAATAGGAATCAATTGTTTTGTTTTTTTGGGTTTTTTGAGTTGGAGTCTCATTCTGTCGCCCAGGCTGCAGGGCAGTGGCAGCCTCGACCCTGCTGGGCTCCTATGATCCTTCCGCCTCAGCCTTCCAAGTAGCTGGAATTACAGGCGCACACTACCAAGCTCAGCTAATTTTGTTTTATTGTAGAGATGAGGTCTCGCCAAGTTGCCCAGGCGGGTCTCGAACCCGCGGGCTCAGGCAATCCACTCACCTTGGCCTCCTAAAGCATGGGATTACAGCTGAGCCACCGAGCCCGGCCAGGAATCAATTGTTATGCCTGTCTTTTAACTGATTTGCCCAGCTAGTGTATCAAATTCTGTATTAATGAAGTTCATCCCGAAGGTCTGCTGATAATTCTGTTCTAGGCTAGCCTCAATCTGTCCTTTTTCCATTGTTACCCACACAATTTTAGATTAGTTCCTATGACCTGAAAGCCAGATTCTAAATTTCTATCTCTTATTTATTTTTAGTTTTACTTTCATTTATTGATTTATTTATTTTGTTGCCCAGCCTGGAATGTAGTGATATGCTCACCACTCACTATAGCCTCGACCTCCTGGGTTCACGTGATCCTTTCACCTCAGCCTCCCAAGTAGCTGGGACTACAGGCACATACCACTATGCGTGTGTGTGTGTGTGTGTGTGTGTGTGTGTGTGTGTGTGTAGAGAGGAGGTCTTACAATGTGTGTGTGTGTGTGTGTGTGTGTGTGTGTAGAGAGGAGGTCTTACAGTGTGTGTGTGTGTGTGTGTGTGTGTGTGTGTGTGTGTGTGTGTGTGTGTGTGTGTGTGTGTGTGTGTAGAGAGGAGGTCTTACAATGTTGCCCAGGCTGATCTCAAGGGCTCAAGTGATCCTCCTGCTTCGGCCTCCCAAAGTGCTGGGATTACAGGCATGAGCCACCATGCCCAGCCTTAATTTCTACTTCTTTAAGTATACAAAACTTATCATCTAAAAATCACCTCTCTGCTCAGCAAGCAGCAAAATTATCCACCAATATTTTTACTACATATCCCTATTGTTCTACCACAATAAAAAGAATAATTATTTGGGAGACAAGAGTTCTCAGTGGCTATGCTAATAACTAGATTAGTTATCTTGGTCAAATAATTTCATTGTTCAGGAACTTTCTATTTCCTCTTTTATAAAATGAGGGGCTAGAACAAGATGACTTTCTTGTGAGAGAGTTTTCTTTTCAACATTTCCTTATACATAACCTTGATGAAACCTTGTTTAGTTGAAAATGAGCAGTGAGATCCCCTCACTGAAGAATTCTTTAATTTTCTCTGAGGGAGGACTGTATAATAATTCTAATTTGGATTATTTTACTTACATAAACACCGTGACAAGTTCATCCTACAATAAGGAATTTTGATTAGTATATGCTAGTTCAGAAGAAGGCATGTTTTATATTGGTCAACTTCTAAGCTCTAAAATAGAACTTGTTAATACTCATGCTAGTAAAGCAACTAGATTCCTCTGAAATAATTTTTATATAGTAGCTATTAGATTTAAACCTTCTTTTGACTTGAACCTGAGAGTAAACAAGAAGAATGCTGTTTATGTTTCTAGGACTTTGTATTAAGAAACCGTTTCAAGCAGTTTACAAAAGCTTTTAGACCAACAGACCACTTTAATAGGACAAAAGTTCCCATTAACTGGACCTAATGCCATTGACTTCTACCTGACTCCATTTACTGTATTAATAGGAACTTTAAAATGGAAAGAGACTTCTGATTAAACATGAATGTTTACTCTTTTTCCCAAAACCCCACTAAAATGAGAATAAAAGAAAAATTATGCATAAACCCATAAGGACAGGAAGTAACAGGAGTGGAAGTAACAGCAGAAGATGGGTAAGTGGAAACTAACATAGATCACAGAAAGCTAAAATCTAAGCCTGAGGAAAGGAAGCCAATGAGAAATAAGCAAATTCTTGTTACTGAACCTTTTCCTATCAGTTTTTTAGTACTTTACTCTTATGAAAAAAGATAGCAATAGACCCTCAGGCATTTGAGGAAAGGCTCTAATTGTGAAAAACATAAAAAACAAATAGAAAAAAGGAATTAAGGAAACAGAGACAATGTGAGACACAGAACAAAACTTAAATGTAACAAAAGAAAACTCAACCTTGTAATTTATACTCATTAAGAGAAGCAAAGATGATATGGCATCCATGAAACAGAAACAAGAAGCTTAAAAAGGGTGCAGCAGAGAAAGAAACAAACATCTTCAAGACAAGAAATGGAGAAAGAGCTCATAGATGAAATGTATTAAAGGGATACCAATCAATTGCAGAGTATAGACCTTATTTAAACAAATTGCATAAAGAAAAACGAATTGTAACAGTAGAGACAACTAGAAATTTGAATACTGACTGGATATCCGCATGTTAATTTTTTAGGTATCATAACAGAGTTGTATTATTTCTTTTAGGAGTCTTTACCTTTTAAAGATATATACTTGAGTATTTATGGAATGAATTATACAGTGTCTGAGATTTACCTCAAAATATCAAGGGGGTAGGAGTATATGGATGAAAAAAGATTGACCATAAGTTGATAAATGTTGGAGCAGAGAGAAGGTTATATTAGGGGATCACTAAATTATTCTTTTTCTTAAGTGTTTGACACTTTCCATGATAAAAGTTTTAAAAAATGGAATAATCAGAGAAAAAGAAATTCTAGGAAATTAAAAGTGATGGTAGAAATAAAAAGGTCAATAGGATTGGAAGATAGTTGATAAAATTTTCCAGAAAAATAGGGGGGGGAGTAGGAAAAAATAGAAAACAGAAGGGATAAAAATAAAGAAAATTCTTTTATTTTTATGTTTTCTTCTTTTTGAAAACAAAGAAAACTAAGAATAATTCAGGAGGTCCAACATATCTAAAGAGTAGCAGTTACAAAATGAAGAACAGATGACAAAAAAAATCTTCCCAAGACCGAAGAAATGAGTTAATAAGTTGAAAGAGACCACCACCTCATGTCTGATGTGATGATTATTTAAAACCCACACTAAAGTATACCACTATAGTTTCTAGAGTTTTGAGACAGGATCTCACTGTCATACAGGTTAGAGTGCAGTGGCACAATTACGGTTCACTGCAGCCTTGAACTCCTGGGCTCAAGTGATCCTCCCACCTCAGCCTTCTGAGTAGCTGAGACTACAGGTGCATGCCACGACATCCAGCTAACTTTTAAAATTTTTTTGTAGAGATAAAGTTTTGCTATGTTGATCAGGTTGGTCTCAAACTCCCGAGGGTTCAAGTCATCCTCTTGTCTCAGTTTCCCAAAGTGCTGGGATTACAGATGTGAGCCATCATACCCAGCCAAGAATACCACTATATAAATTTCAGAACACCAGGGATAAAGAGAAGATTCTAAAGACTTCCAAAGGGAACAAGCAGTTTACACACAAAGGACTGGGAGTCAGAATGGCAGTAAATTTCATCATTGCAACACAGGAAACTAGAACACAATAGAAACAATGTCTTCAAATATCTGGGGGAAAACTATTTCTGACCTAGAATTTTACACCCAGCCAAATTATAAGTTAAGCGGGGGTGGGAGTAGAATAAAGCCATTTTCAGACATGCAGGGTCACACAAAATTCACCATCCATTCACCCTTTCTGAGGTAGCTACTAGAAGATGTATTTACCCAAAACTAGAAAGTCAACCAAGAAAAAGGTAGGTACAGAATTTAGGAAAAGAGATCAAATACAGCAAATTTGTAAAGAAAATATGACTCCTGGTATACTATTTGGCTTAGCTAGAAACAATTTTTAAAAAGCTTAAAAATGCAAACATTACTAGGAAGAAAAGGGAAACAGTGTGTGGGAGGCAGTCTGAGAGAACTGAATCCTAATTTTCCACGTTAGGAAGTCAATAGATTATGTCTCCAAATAAAAACAATCAAAGAATTACAATATAAAGATACTGGATATGAAGGTAAATGACAGAAGCAACAGCTAAAAAGATTAAAGTCACTGTCTCTGAGGGTCAAGAATTGGGACAGGCAGGAGTATGGGTAAAGCACTGCTATATCACATGGGAAGACTCTGTTCAGATATTATTTTGATAAAAACAAAAAATTATGTTTAAGAACTTATTTGATCAATAACTCAAAAACAACAGATTCTGGAGAGGATGCGGAGAAAAGGGAATACTTCTACACTGTTAGTGAGAGTGTAAACTAGCACAATCTCTGTGGAAAACAGTGTGGCAATTCCTAAAAGATCTGATAATTGACCTTCTATACAATCCAGCAATCCCCATTCTGGGAATATACCTGGGGGAACTCAAATCACTCTATGAAAAAGACACCTGCACACTCATGTTTATTGCAACATAATTCACAATAGCAAAAACATGGAACCAACCACGCTGCTCATCAAAAATGGACCAGATAAAAAAACGTGGTACATATACACAATGGAATATTATGCAGAGATAAAGGAGAAAATTATGAACTTGGCAACGACTTGGATGGACTTAGAGTCTATAATACTCAGTGATCTATCACAGAAACAAAGAATGGGGTACCACATGTTCTCATTCATAAGCGGACCCTGAACAATTATCATAATACTATAAGAAAGGGATTGGCAGTAGTGGGAGACTGCCAGGGGAACAGGGGGCACATTTATCAATAAAGGTACTTGATCTCAAACCAGAGGAAGTGGGGACTAAAGTGAGGCCCAATCTTTAACTGTATAATGATCATTTGTATACCTAATCCTGAACTGTACCCCACATCTTTAACATTAAAAAAAATTTTCTAAAAAGAACACATTCGGAATTATCTAGCAGCCTACAATTCCAGTAAGTCAAATATTTTTACTTTTCTATGATCTCTTCCATAGCTTATGTCTATATATTTTTACATACTTGTAGCAGATTAATTTGGTATAATTTTTCATTTTCATTAAGCTCATTGTTGCAACTATATTTAAAATATTCCATTTTAATAATATCCATAATATCTGATTAAATGATAAGCCATCATTTTAAAATTTCTTTTTAGAGACAGGGTCTCACTCTGTCACCCAGGCTGGAGTACAGTGGCGTGACCATAGCTCACAGTAACCTCAAACTCCTGGCCTCAAGCGATCCTCCCACCTTAACCTCCTGAGTAGCTTGGACTACAGGCATGTGGCACTATGGCTGGATAATTTTTAAAATGTTTTTGTAAAGACGGGGATCTCACTATGTTTCCCAGGCTTGTCTTGAATTCCTGGCCTCAAGAGATCCTCTTGCCTTGACCTCCTAACACGCTGGGGTTACAAGCATGAGACACCACATCTGGCTGAAACTATAATTTTATAAACATTCTTCTATTATTCAATGTGTATGTGATTAACTTCTTGCTACTGTAAAGAATGTTGCAATGAGAAATTTCAAACATAAATACATAAATACTTTTTTTTTAACTGGAGTCTCATTCTTGCCACCCAGGCTGAAGTGTAGCAGCACGCTCACAGCCACTGCAACCTCGACCTGCTGGGTTCAGGCGATCCTTCCGCCTCAGCCTTCCAAGTAGCTGGAACCACAGGCGCATGCCACCACACTCAAGCTAGTTTTTGTGATTTATTGTAGAGACGAGGTCTCACCAAGTTGCCCAGGCTGATCTCGAACCCCTGGGCTCAGGCAATCATCTCACCTTGCTGGGATTACAGGCCGATTCACTGTTCCCACAGCCATAAATACCTTTCTTTGAAGTTAATTCCTCAGGTTAATTTAGCAGCAATAATGGCTCTTCATAGCTACCGCAAAACTGCTTTCCAATTTATGTGGCCACTGTGTGAAATAACTCATTATTCTAATATGCATTTCTTTGATTTTCAGCAAAGCTGAGCATTTCTCTAAAGATTATTTATATCTTTGAGTAAACTTTATTCTAAAAACCTTTAGGTGGAAGGTGTAATGGTATTTATTCTCAACTTTTAACTCCATCATTCTTTTTACATTATTAGTTGGAATTCTGTTATAAGGAAGAGCTTTCCTTTTCCCCCCATTAATCTATGAATTAACTCATGGATTCTTATTTTATTCAATGGGTTGTAATCTTTCACTATCATTCATTACTACAACGTTCAAATTGTCTCAGATTTGGCCTGTATGAACTCCTTTATCAACTCTTCGTGTTAATTTTTGACAATATTTGAGGTACTTTCCTGTTTTTCTATTTATACTATTTTGCATAGGAAACATTAACAATTTTTGTACTGCCAATTTGTTTGCAATCTGTTCAATATTTTTTCACACATTTCCTAGATGTGTTAAGTTGTAAAATTCAGTTAGGTTAGAGTTATGGTAGAGTTTAAGAAAGGACTCTAATTGTTTTCCAAGTTGCTCAGGGGTATTTCAAACAAAATTTATAAAATCATCATTTAATTTCCCATTGTACTGTACTCACATTGTCATGCAGCACAGCAAACACTTATTATGTTTGTAATGAATACATTAAAATTTAATATATATTTCATACTCTTTTATTCCACTGATTTCTATGTATTATTCCCTTCACTAATACACTAAATTACTATTAATTTAAGCTTTAGTAGCTGACAGAGCTTGTTTCCTTCTCATCACTTTTCTTTTCCAAAATATTTTGGATTCAGAAATGAAATTCTGAATCATTTTGTTAAGTTGTAAGGTAAATTCACCTGGAATTTTAATGATACCAAGCTAACTAGATGGCTAGAGGAGTATTGAGATTCTTAATAACAGCCTTTTCTAACAGGAATTGTGCGTTTATTTTCTTTATTGATATCTTTCAGGTTACTCAGAGTTTTGCAGTTTCCTCTACATATATTATATACAACACAAATTCTGTTAAATACATTAAAACAAACTACTTTTGTTGCTTTTGTGAATGAACTAAATTCCATCTATGCAGTTTTGTAACATGGGATTCATGAGAATAAAGTGATAAAAGCAGTGATAAAAAGGTAGAGCACTGAGAATATAATTTAATTCTCTGGTCCTAGCAAGAATCAAGTAAGTGGTAATGCCATGGGGTAGAGACCAACTAGGAAAGAAAATATATTCAAGAAGCGAGTAAGAGAATGAAAGCAAAGGAAGGTGTTTACAAAGAGAAATGAAATTTCTTGGGATGATAATATCCACAGTAGGTGACTAATTGGGAATAACATCAGAAATAATAAATGATCATTGCAAATATTCCTTCCAGAATATTTTAAAAGCTTTATAAGTTACATGTAAATTGAAGGGAAAAAACGGAATGGTAGGAATTGATACAAAAACGTTGAGGTTATAAGGTAAGTGATACTACTAAACTGAAGATTTAAGTATTTTTCAATCTATATACAATTTCTTCAAATAATTTTTTATCTATGAGAGCCAAATCCTGCATCAGAGTTTTCAAAATCATAGTCACAGAATAAAAACTTACTTGGACATCGAACGTTAAGACGATAAAGTTCTTAGAATAAAAGTTATTTTGCATTCAGTAAATCAGAATAGTTTTCAAAACATTAAAATAATTATGTTAATTTGAAGAGGAATTAAACCCAGTTTTAATTTTCTTAACTTCTGCTTGCCTAAAATCCCAATATTAATTTATAATATTTCTTTTATAATGTGGCAACTCCTGGTCTTACTAGTCATATTATTCCTACCCTAGTAGGAAAAATTCACTGAAAGTTATTCTAGATTTAAAGCTGATAATAGGAACCAATTTGGAATGTAGGTAACTGGCCTCGGAATTTCATGAGCTCTACTGAGACCTTTCAGTTTCTTTAGACTACACTAACATTATAATAGCAGCAGCACTTACCTTTCAGTGTGGCCTTCTTCAATACCTTCATGGCATAAAGCTGTCGAGCATCAGAGCCTGAGATTTTTTTAACTAAGAAAACCTGCATTTAATAAGAGAAAATAAATGTTATGAATTATCACCAACTATGCTTCTGTTAAAATAAGACAGTTTATTATTATATAGATTCTGGTATATTGTAGATCGAGTATTTCCCCTGAAATGTATCCATTACAAATATGAGTTGTAAACAGTAGTTATTATAATTTGGGTGTCAATATATGTCAATACATTTTTTTTCATTTTATTGTTTGCTAATTCCCAAAGAGCATGTCATACATTAAGACAGAAATAAATCTTTAAACTATATATGTAGGAATCAGACAAAGTCCAACATTTTGTTTTGTTAACAAAACAAAAATTCTTCTGAATCCATCAAAACAGAGTTTCCTCTTGATCACAATTTCCTGTTGATACAATTATTCATAGATCATGGGTCTTTTCTGTATATAAAAACTGCACCTAAATCTCATTGCTCAGCAGAACAATCTAAAACACACTGAAGGATTAATCCTATTCACAAATATTTAATGTGACTTAAGTCAGAACTCTACCTTCTACCTTTTTACAATCAAATAAATCATGTATACCTAAATATGAAGAACACAATTCCCAGGTATGCTATTGAGCATCTTGCCTTTCCAAATATTTTTGGCTGCTTCCAAATTTGTGAGATTTATGTAAAATGAATAAAGCTGGGTGTAAATAATTCATGGTCAAGTTATAAAGTGACTAATAGTAGACTATTAATAAATTCCTTCTGCTCATTCTGACCATTAGGTTCATGATCTTTTCCATCAAACCTTTAAAAAGACCTACTAAATGGACTTGAATTTCATTCTTTCCCTACCCATTCTTTGGTAGTAATGGTCTTAAGCTGCCACAGGTGGGAAGAAAAGAAGCAATTACAATCAAGAATTAACTTTAGGATCAGCTCTCCTGATTATCCGAATTAGCACATCTGGCTATTAGCACAAAATCAAAAAACAACTCATTCAACTGATACTAGGACAAGGCAGTTTCTCACTTTGAGAAATTGTGCCAAGGCAATGAACAATGACCCCAACTCAAGTGAAGAGCATCACAACTTGCACAGAAACTCTGATTCAGGATGTGTTGTTCTCCTATAATCACCTGCCCCCACCTTTATTCAACTCACTCTTTAGCTCCATTCAGGAAGTTATTTGGGAGCCAACATAGGGAAAGAAAAGCATTCTTTTTTTTTTTCTTTTGAGTTGGAGTCTCACTGTGGCCCAGACTGGAGTGCAGTGGCCGCTCCTCGACCTGTTGGGCTCGGGCGATCTTTCGGCCTCAGCCTTCCAGGTAGCTGGAATTACAGGCACGCGCTACCATGCCCAGCTAATTTTTTGATTTATTGTAGAGGTGAGGTCTCGCTGCCCAGGTGGGTCTCGAACCCGTGGGCTCAGGCAATCCACTCACCTCAGCCTCCCAAAGGCACGGGATTACAGGCTGAGCCACCGAGCCTGGCTAAGAAAGGCATTCGTAATCAGGGTGGTGCTATGGTGAAGTTGACGTTCAAGTGTTAATCAGAGATTATTAACATTTCTGACAGAAATAAATTCTAACTAGGTAAAGATAATAAAGATTTATTTGATATTTATCCTTAAGATTCCCTAATCATTCTTTTTTGTTCCATTCTACAAGAAAATTTTTCTGGTGGATTCCAAATTTTCAGTTGCTATTTGAAACTTCTTAGTTTGCACTTCTTAGTTTGCAAAGTACTTTCACAAGCATTTGTAATAGATCATCATGACAATTTTGGGAGGCAGACCCACTAAGCAATACCTTTTTTATAGCAGTCAAAACTGGGGTTAGAGTGGTTAAATAATTTGCCAGTGTCACAGTGAAGGTATGGGGACAAGATCCGGGTCAGCCAACCAGTCCTCTGCTTCTGCTCTGGTGCTCTTTAACTGTTCCCTTTGACCTGTAACTAGCCAAGCCCAGCAGGAGCAGCAGCAGTCCCAGCTGCCACTACTTCCTCCACCAGAGCATTTCTGACCTTTCTCACTCCCCCATGAAGCTATTCTAGGCTCTGACAGGTCATCCCTATTTTCTTGGCTTACACTGGCCTTTCATGATGAGTAAGAAAGGAGACGCCCTGTTTTTAATGTCTGGTATTTATAGCAAGGTATTTAAGTTACTTTTAAAGACGTAATGGGAGAAGCATGCTAATTCCTAGGAATTTAAATATTGTGTTCCCTGACAATTTAATGTATAAAAATAAATCCATCTATTTGGGTTTATCAAGTAGCATGATAATACAGTTTAATACAAGATATTATGTGCTTGACCTTATATCATTTAATTATCGAAACTACCCTACGGGGTCAGGACAAGTACTTCATCATTAATTCTTTCCAGAATTATATGCTAGGCACTGTGCTGACTCTTGGTACAAGGCATGGTCCTTGCACTCAAGGAACATATAGTCTTGTGGGGGAGATGATCAATAAACAGATAAACAAATGAGAAGGAACCAGAGAGGGACTGTAAAAAACAACAACAACAAAAACAAGTGAAAAGTTGCAATTATGGCATGTGCCAGGAAGATGAGGTATACGAGGGCGGCCCCAAAAAACAGAATTATTTTTTGGAGGGTGGGCCTCTTGTAGTACAGGCTTACCCATTAGGGAAGTGTTCTAGGAACCAATCAACATCAGTGTGCCAGTTAGCATTGTTTTAAGAGGCTGCATTTGGCTTCAGTGAATTTTTTTCTTTCAGATTCTTTCAACACATTTGCCCATTTCATGATGGGCAATTTACAAGTGCACCTGACCTCACTGTGCTGCATGTTCAGCAGTTTTTGATCAAAAGCAACATGACCCCCGTGTCCTGCCCTCCCTATTAATACACCCAATCTCATCCGAAGTGACATTTTTTCTTTCCTGGATGAAAAAAGTCCTCAGAAAGAAATATTTTGCAGATGTGGAAGAGGTGAAACTAAAAATGGCAGAAGCACTAAAAGACATCAAAATTGATGAGTTCAAAAGCTGTGTCTCAATAGGTGTATTGCATCAAACAGTACTTTGAAGGTGACTGAAGTTTAAACATGTAAGAATAAATACACAATTTTTAATAAATACATTCAATTTTCTGGCAGAACCCCCTTGTATAATGATCTGAGAGGGTATAATCAGGGAACATAACCCCAGCAGAATGGCAGTGAAGGTTTCCTTGAGATCACAGGCATAAGAGGAACTAATTCCCTAAGGAAAGAGTGGAGGTGGGGCAGATTATTTCAGCCAGAACGAATGTGGAAAGGCTTTCTAGTGGGAAGGCACTTAAGGAACTGGGTCCTGCCTAAGCAGGGGTCCCAAACACTTGGACCACAGACCGGTACTGATCCATAGCCTGTTAGGAACTGGGCCACACAGCAGGAGGTGAGTGCCAAGCTAATGAAGTTTTATCTGTACTTACAACTGTTCCCCATCACTCACATACTGCCTGAGCTAAGCCCCCTGTCAGATCAGCACTGAAAAGCCTGCTTCCATTTCTAACATCCTATCTTTGTGAAGCAGGGTTTTCTGCAGTGGCAGCAACAAAAACAAGATTACAGAGAAAACTGGACATAGGTAACACACTTTGGTTGCCACTGTCTCCCCATCACCCTCAGATGGGACTACCTAGTAGCATGAAAACAAGCTCAGGGCTCCCACTGATTCTACATTATGGTAAGTTGTATAATTATTTCACTATATATTACAATGTAATAATAATAGAAATAAAGTGCACAATAAATGTAATGGACTTGAATCATCCCCAAACCACCCTTCCATCCTGGTCTGTGGAAAAATTGTCTTCCCATGAAAAGAGTCCCTGATGCCAAAAAAGTTGGGGACCTCAGCTGCCTAAGGACCAAAAAATAAGGCCAGTGTCCAGAACACAGAGAGTGAAGAGTATATAAACTGATGTTGCAGAGGTAGCTAGGGGCCAGACTGTGGGATTCATTAGCCATCTTAAAAAAACTGTCCTTATTGTAAAAGCAAAAGGAGGCTACTGAAGGGTTAAGGGGTAGAGTAAAACATTAGTTCATGCTGGCTGTCCTGTAAATAATGGACTGAGGCTAGAACGCATTTGCGAAAGCTTCAACAGACCAGGGAGAAAGGTGGTAGCATATTCTGGAGGGGTGGCAGCAGAGGAGAGGAGGACAGGTATGCTTTGAGAAGTGTTTTCTAAATCAACAGGACTTGGTGACAGACCAGATTGGCCAGGGTGGGAGTAGGGTGGTAGAAAGATATGCCAAGAATGCCTTCCATGTTTCTGAATTGCTCAGCTACAGAGAAAAATGAAATAGGCAGGTTTAGTGGGTAGAAGATTATGGGTTTGGTCTCAGATACGTTGACTTTAAAGTATCTTTGAGACATGCAAATGAAAAAAAAAAAAAAGAAGCAGGTATATGTAAGAGTTCAGAGCTTGGAAAAGCAGTCTAGATTGGAGATATAAATATGTTATGTTTGCTATATGTGAGTTACAATTAAGATAGCTGGCATACAGAAAATCAATTAAGCAGGGAGTACATACAGAGGAGCAGTCTAGAATCAAAACTTGATGAACCTTAATATTTAATGGCTCGCTAGAAGTGGGAAATGGGGCTCTAAGATGTTAAGTAACTTGCTTAAGCACACACTATGAATAAATAGAAGAAAAAATTTGAATCCATGTCTGGCTGACTGAGAGTCCACACCTGCAACTACCATACTCTACGGCTACTTAGTCTATATTTGGATTAAAGGCATCATTTGGAGTTTGAAAAAGGTCAACAACTGTAACAAATTACCTGTGTTAGTCAAACATTGCTAAATAGTCCCATCAAAATACACAAGAGAGTTAAACTGGTGCTGTTATGAAATTTGCAAAGCATGACATCTTCAAGTGTTTCCTTACAGAGAGGTGGTAAGGAATCACTGCACTGTGAAAATTAAATGTAATCTCCAAATTTTCCTCTTGCTGAGAAATGGTCTAGATAGATCAAGCAGTCATAATTATAATGCTGTATTTCTCAAAATGGGGTGCAGGAAGTACCCCTGAGGGCAGCAGGGAAACAAGGACTACTTGAAGAAAACTGATGAAGGTGTTGCATCTTCTGGAGCAATTTTACTTGTGGCTTTGGGAAATATTTTTTATATTAAAACAAACACAGATGCTATTGAATAGAATAAAAAACTTTGCGTTCATTTTAAAGACAAGCTATGAGTCCAAAAAGTTTTGAACCTGTAGTGGCAACCCCCAAACCTCCTTCTTTAGGAGTACTCACTCATTTTATGTTGCTATTGGGGCATGCTGGAAGGAAGCTGAGATGCAATGCTAAATTAGTATCACAAGATCACCTTCCAACCTTATACAAGGATGCAACAGGCCAGTGTATCAAGGAAATATCTTGTGATTTTTAGTCATTCAAGAAGCACAACTAGTGAGGTCATGTGGTTTTGAAGATAAAATGAGTATGAAGTGAATACTACCCATTTACTAAAGCTTCCAATGTGCTCCTGAATGACTTTATTCACCTTCTCACACTTAATAATAGTGAGAAACACAGAAAAAAAATACAGAAAATACTGCTGGTAGGGAAAGGTTAATATTTCCATTTTTCCATGTGTATCAAATATGTATGAACTCCAAAAGACAACTTTTTAAAAAGCACACACTCATTACTTACCTTTCCAAATGATCCCTGCCCTAATACTTTTAAAAGTTCAAATTGGGAAGGATCTGCCTTTTCATGTCCTTCCTTTACATGATGTGTGATGGCAATTTCTTTGATACTGCCTTCTTCCTGTTGAGAGAGCGAGAAAAAACAGTCGGTTACTTTCTCGTGCTAAAAATAAAAGCAATATGGATTTAGTGTATCAGATTAGAAATATTCAAATTAATATACAAAAACCACCCTTTACTGATCCACTAAGTGAACAGAAAACATATGCCAAGCAAACAAATATACTTTTAAGTTAAGTTAAATTTGAGAGATGGTATTATACTAGCTTACAACATAGGCCAATTTAACTTCTATATGACATTAGCACTAAGTATTTCCAAGTCTTCACTCTCCCTATTGGAGATAATTGTAATAGACAGTTTTATTGGGCAGGAGCAGAGGGTGTAAAGAAGTCTGAAAAAAAAGAGTAATCTGCTATGCTCTGGCCCATGGTTGTCCTAGGCAGAATCAATGTTATATATTTTCAAAAACCTGTTTCTTGGGGAGAGGGATTGAAAAATATTCCAGGGTAAACATGGAGATTTCTATCCTTAATATGGCTGTTTAAGTAAGTATACTGACATTTTATCTGTTTAGAATATGTAAGTTTTTTTCTGTTTCTAGAATAACCTGGGATCTAACAGGGGAGAAATGAATAACTCTAAAATACAAGATCAGAAAAGATTTAACAAATGGCTAGAGAATCAGACATGGAAAATGACTATTCAGTATGATAAAACAGTGAAAGGTCTCTGGTTAAGAGAAGAATTTTTAAAGACAGTGGATACTTTAGTATATTTGAGGAAAGGTAGCAGAACAAAGAAAACATATGAAATGTACCATGGTAAGTTGAGATCAGAAGATTAGCTACACCTTATTCAATCAATCACGATACATGCTTTTTTTTATCATAAGCCAAAAATTACGACAATAAAACCTCACAAAATCAGAAACATAAGCCTGTCAAATTAAGACCACCATTTCTTTTTTGTTGTTATTTTTTCAAGATGCCTAAGTACTACTAGTAGAATTTCAATGTGTTATATAAACATAAATCATTATTTGATTACTATTATATTACACAAACATTTGTGCTCAATTAACATTTTCTGAGACACCCTTAGAATGTTGGCAATTTGACACACACGTTTGTTGCAGCTCTATTCACAATAGCAAAAACATGGAACCAACCATGCTGCCCATCGAAGCTGCACTGGATAAAAAAAAAAAAAAAACGTGGTACAGATACACAATGGAATATTATATAGCCATAAAGAAGGACAAACATATGGACTTCGCAGCAATTTGGATGGACTTAGGGTCTATCATACTCAGTAATCTATCACAGAAACAAAGAATAGAGTACCATATGTTCTCACTCATAAGTGGACCATGAACAATTATCATAATACTATAAGAAAGGGATTGGCAGTAGTGGGAAACTGCCAGGGGAAGAGGGGGTGGGATTGGCAGTTGAGGGAAACTGCCAGAGGAGGGAGGGGCACACTCCATCAACAAGGGTACCTGCATAATGAACATTTGTATACCTAACCCTGAATTGCACCCCACATTTTTAAAATAAAGTAAATAAATGGATAAATAAATAAAACCAAAACAAAAAGCAAAACAACAAAAAAGTTGACAACTTAAAGAATTACAAATATTTCTCAGAAAGATACACCAGGATATCAAAATGAGTAGTGCCGGGCTCGGTGGCTCAGCCTGTAATCCCGCACCTTTGGGAGGCTGAGGTGAGTGGATTGCCTGAGCCCGCGGGTTCGAGACCCGCCGGGGCAGCGAGACCTCATCTCTACAATAAATCAAAATATCAGCCGGGCGTGGTAGCGCATGCCTGTAATTCCGGCTACTCGGAAGGCTGAGGCGGAAGGATCGCCGGAGCCCAGCAGGTCGAGGCTGCGGTGGCCGGGAGCGGCCACTGCACTCCAGTCTGGGTGACAGAGTGAGACTCCAACTCAAAAAAAAAAAAAAAAAAAAAAAATTGAGTAGTAAGAGGAGAAAAGTTCCAGGAAGAGGATAAAAAAGAATGCAGGCCCATCATCTTTCTTTCTAAGACAGAGGCTGTAGTTTGTAGGTTATCTTACTACTAGGTAGTTGAATCATCTGACTCTCTTGAAACTTTAGCAAATTAAAAAAAAATCTCCTAACACTGGTTGAACCCTTTATTTTGTAATTTCACATGCATTATTTCCTTTAATTCTCCTAACAATTCTATACAGTAGGTATTAGGATAGAACCAAGCATTAGCTGACTCTAAGATACTACTTCCTTCCACCAAATAAGATCAAGGTATGTGGGCTTCAGACACACTTTTCTCCAAGTGAGAGCAAAGGCTTCAAAGTGATAGCTGTTAGTAGCTACAACTGGGAAGGCAGGAAGCAAATTACCAAATTCTTTTTTGTTTTGCTGCTGCTTCTTTTTTTTTTTTTTTTTTTTTTGAGTTAGAGTCTCACTCCTTTGCCCAGGCAGGAGTGCAGTGGCATGCACGCTCACGGCCACTCCAGCACCGACCTGCTGGGCTCCAGTGATCCTTCCGCCTCAGCCTTCCGAGTAGCCGGAATCACAGACGCACGCTACCATGCCTGGATTTTTTTTTATTTTATTGCAGAGTCGAGGTTTCACCAAGTTGTCCGAGCTGGTCTCGAACCCGCAAGCTCAGGCAATCGACTCACCTCAGTCTCCCAAAGTGCTGGGATTATAGGCTGAGCCACCGAGCCCGGCCATCAAATTCTTTTACAAAATCTTTCAAAGAACAGTGTATATGTGGAATTAAGATTTAGACTGAAATTCAACTAATACTATTAAAAAGCACCTATACCACATGTTAAGCCTGTTAAGTGCTTTTTTCCCCTTTTATCTTATATTTATGTCACAATAAATCTCTGACTACATATTAATGTTAGAAAGGGCTGGGATAACACAAAGAATTAAACGCCAGAACAAGCACAAACATTTTGGAATCCTCTATATAGTCCCTCACTCACCACCAGAAATTTGATGGAACCTTTAAAGGGAAAATGGTTTGGATATTTTACAGTTTGAAGTTTAAAGCAATTAAGTGAAGGCTAAAGATCACAAATCAGTAAGTGGCAGACTTAGGGCTCAATTCTGTATCTTCTGACTTCTAAAACAAGGCCCTTAGGATAACACCACACTGAGACTGTTGGAGGCTCTTGCTGGTTTTTCATTCAAGATCAATGTCAGGTACCTATAGACATATGCCCCTGGTCTATTATATCTGGTCTGCATCTTTGGGGTCAATTAACTCAGTTGATTAGAGCAATATTCTTTGAAATTTTGGTAGCATATACTTAAAAGTAAAAAATTACCATATACTCATTATTTGTATACATACTGGGTTATAAATTATATACATGTAAAGAAGCTATCTTTCTTTTTTATATCCCAAAGTGTTATCACATTGTACTTTGATGACTAATGGATTAGAGACCTGAACTCATGGGGCCAAGTTCACGAGCTGGATTACAGCATGTGTCAGTTAGCCTCATATGGAGAAAAACTACCTGTTCAAGAGCCTAACTGGAATCCAGCAGCTATTTATGCCCTTAAATCGTGAGGCCATGAAGAACTATACTCTGTCATGCTCTATATGTTTTACCACTTTTCTTTCTTAAGTGAGATATGATTTATCGGGTTACAATATTTTTTTTCACTTTATATTTTACAGTGAATGCCTACAACAACTGTTTGTAATAAATAAGGATACAATACGGGCAGGGAAGAACAATCATTGAATTATAAGCATGTTGTATTTTGGAACAGGCATACAGGATCAAGCCTTACTCTTACATAGTGTAAGGTACAATCAGGCCATGGATCTCAAAATAAATGGCAGTTATTATTCTCATTTCTTTCTTTAATGTTTAAATTTTATCTATCTATCTATCTATCTATCTATCTATCTATCTATCTATCTATCTATCTATCTATCTATCTATCTATGAGACAGGGTCTCACTGTGTTGCCCAGGCTGGTCTCAAACTCCTGGGCTCAAGCAATCCTCCGATCTCAGCCTTCCAAAGTGTTGGGATTACAGGTGTGAGCCACCACTTTCAGCCAGTATTCTCATCTTTGATGACTACTCTTCCTTTCCTCCCATGTCAAATAAGTTACTAACAAATGTAGAGTCTCCCTTTGATCCCTTAATTTAACATATACTGAAACATTTACTAAGTATCAAGCATGGTGTTGGGAATGCCTTTCATTCTTTCTTTTTCTGTTTCCAGTGGTATCATCCAGGCAAAAAGCCTTCACTACCTTTCATGCAGAAAACTGAAAGTAGCTTGGTTATTCAGAATACCCCTTTCTGCCTGTGTCCACTTCAATTCATCTTCTTGACAAATTCATTTTCTGAAGGTATACAGCTCCAGTTATATGAGCAGGCTCTTCCAAAACTCCTCTAAGACCGGGCATGGTGGCTCATGCCTGTAATTCCAACACTTTGGGAGGCAGAGGTGAGAGGACTGCTTGAGCCCAGGAGTTCGAGACTACTAGTCCCAATTAATCAAGAGGCTGAGGTGGAAGGATCGCCTGATATCGGAAGTTGAGGCTGCAGTGAGGCATGATTGTGCACTCCAGCCTAGGCAAAAGAGTAAAACTCCAACTCAAAAAATAAAACAAAAACAAAAACTCCTGCAAGTTTTCCCAAATTAAATGTGATGCTTCAACCTCAGCATTCGAGGTCCTCTACAAAACAGCATCAATCTACCTTTCTGGTACTCTCTCTCAGCATTCCCCTATACATAGCCTTTTGTCAACTTGGGTTATGTTCTATTTCATAATTTTTTTGTTTTAAAAATCAAAGTAATATATGTATATAGTAATAAATGAACAGTGGAAAAATAGCTTATGATGAAAAGCGTCTCTTGTCACCTCTGTGCCTATACTTTAAAAAATTAGTTCCACATTTACTTTGATAATTTCTTAATTTATTAACCTTAAGACAATAAACACAGGTTTGATCTCATATGTCTGCTACAAAATACATGTTTATACTTCAGTGATTGTTCTTTCCTGCCTTGTTGCATTGTTATTTACAATTGTTGTAGGTATTTGCTGTGAAATACAAGGTGAAAAAAATGTTACCTGAAAAATCTGACTTAAAAAACAAAAAAGGTGAGGGGCTCACTTATATTATGCACCTCTTTCCATCATCTTCCTCCCTGCTGTTTGATAATTATCTTACTTGTCTTTTCTCTCAGTATTGGACAGAATCCTAACTCAGTTTGCAAAAGGATGCTAATGATAATGGTCACATAGTCTTTCTCTCAAACTTATCTCCACCTGCTGCTTGCTAGCTGTATTTTTACATTTTTATTAATATAAAGGCTATTCATTTTAAGAAAATTAACAATCTCTCCTGCAACCACAACCAAATCCTTCATGATCCCCCCAAAGCCTGATTCTAAAGGTGAAAATCTATACAACACCATCCACATTATCACGACAATATACTGTTCAAATGCAGGCTAGGTAATATACTAAATTTTCTTTTATACAGTAACAGGTCTATGACCATGACTCCCAGGCCAATTAAACACACACACACACACACACACACACACACACACACACATTAAACACACACACACACACACACACACACACACACACACACACACACACACACTTTGTTAAATGCTTCAATTCAGGACAAATTTTACTTTGATTCCTATTAGGACCATAAATTTCTTATACAGTTATCTATTTTTTTCTGTTGTTTTTTGTTTTGAGTTGGAGTCTTACTCTGTCACCAAGGCTGGAGTGCAGTGACACACTCATGGCCACCCCAGCATCGACCTACTGGGCTCCAGCAATCTTTCCGCCTCAGCCTTCCAAGTAGCTGGAACTACAGGTGTGCACTACCACATCCGGCTATTTTTTTTGAGTTGGAGTCTCACTCTGTCGGCCGGGCTGGAGTGCAGTGGCACATTACTGCCACCACAGCCTCGACCTGCTGGACTCAGGCAATTCTTCCGAAGCCTCAGCCTTCCAAGTAGCCGGAATTATAGGCACAGGCTACCACTCCTGGCTAACTTTTTATTTATTGTAGAGACGAAGTTTTGCCAAGTTGCCGGGGCTGGTCTTGAACCCATGGGCTCAGGCAATCCACTTGCCTCAGCCTCCCAAAGTGATGGTATTACAGGCTGAGCCACCAAGCCAGGCCTTTTTTTCTGTTTTTAACAGCCCCTACCATTCTTGGGAAAAGGCAGAAGTTAATTTGACCATTATCCTTAATCTTTTCTTAGCCTTAACCATACTTTTTATTCTTCTGTATCCTGGAGACCCTCCCTATCCACCTACCGGGACGCTGATCACTAGACATTCTGCACAGCTATCATCTCGGGATAACTCTAAGTGCTTTTCTGGTTGAATTCACTTTTTTCAGTTTCCTATGTCTCTTTCTTAGAGTATGCCCTTGTAGCTTCCTAAGAAAGGTAATGTGAAAAAAACCTTTCCGAACCTTGCACATCTGTAAATGTCTTTATTTTGTCTTCACATTTGTATACTTTGGTTTGGTACCAAATTCTAGAATAAAAATAATCTTACCTCAGAACTTTTGACACCATTGGTCCATTGTTACCAGTGCTGCTGAGGAGACAGGTGATGCTAGCCTGATCATACTTTTTGGTAGGTGACCTGGTTTTTCTTTCTGGAAGCTTTAAGGATTTTCTCTTTGTATTTCTGAAATTCCACACTAGTGAGATAATTATGGGTCTTCTTTCCTCCAGAATGCTAAATGTTTAGTGAACTCTTATAATTCTTTATCTGTGGCGGATTCTAACATTTCTTTGATAATTTCCTTCCATGCATTTTTCATGGTTTCTCTTTCTGCAACTCATCTACTTGTTGAATATTGTATGGATGAAATTAAATCCTTTATATCACTTTTTTCTCCTATTTTCCGTCTCCACTTTCTGAGAGACTTCCTTGACTTATCTTCCCACTCTCATACTGAAGTTTTTATTCTGGCAAATCTTATTTTAAAGTAAATTTTCAAGTGTTCCTTTTCTTAGTGTTTCTTTTCTTTTCTTTTTCTTTTTAGAGCATCTTCCTCCACTACCTACCATCTCCCTCCAAAATGAATACAATCATTTCAAACCTCTTTGAGAATACAAACTAGAATTCTAAAAATATTTTTCTAAATTGGGGCTCAGAGAATACAGAAAATTTTCTTGGAGATGGAGAGAAAAGATCAATGCCTGTGGCAAGTCTGACATTGGCCCAGGTTAAAAAAAAACAAAAAACTTGCCACTTTTTTCCTGCATATATTTCGTGTTCCTTCTAAGTTTAAATGTTGTAAGACCTAAATTTTTACTAATAGTACCAGAAAACTATTTTCTATCCACTTTTATATATATGCAAAGTTACAGTATTATAATAAAGTAAACTATCCTTGATACCTCAATGCCCAGATCGTGCTTAAAGTTACAAAGTCATAGGATCATGACTATTTTAGAAATGAATTTAAGGGTCAACTAGGTCATATACTAATGCTTGGGCAATCTTGGACAACAGGTAGGAAAGCAACAATGTGTTTTTCTAGCTCATACCTGAAATCCAGTGAGATGGATACAGAGAGGAATATCAAATTTCTGAAGGCACTGATGAGCCAAGAACAGACTGACATGTGCATGTGACAAACATATCTTATGTCACTAAATCACCTGTTATTGAAATAAATCTGTCACACAAAAACACAAAACTATAGTTTGACTTGACATTTTGTAAAATTGTGGTTTTGTCCATAAGTACATGGTGAAGAGCTATAGTTTTATGGAAAAAGAATATTAGAATATTACATATTATAATTACTCTGTGAGGTTCACATATTTTTACATTATCTGGCATAACTATTTTAAATGATACACGGATACTTGTCCATTCGTTACCACAAAAACATTCTGTGCATTTAAAAACATTAATAACAAATTCCATGTTATTATTTTTACAAAGTCTATGTTTATTTGATAAGAAAAGTCTGACCATAGGCAAACATTTGAGGCTGGCAGCACATCTACATTACTTACCCTGTTTCATCCTTCCTACACTTCCATCCCTTTCAGACATTTGTCATTCTCGGCCTAGATGATTAATACCCTTAAGTTATATATGGGAATTCATTCATTCATTCATCCATCCATTCAAACATAGGTGCTTGAGATATATAATAAATCCAATAAACCAAAACCCCTTCCTTTTTGGGGAGAGACCAAATAATAACAGGTAAATTAGTGTTAGAACACGATAAATACTAAGAAAATATGTTGACTTGGCTAGGGGATGAGAAAAATAGACAAGGAAAGGGGGCAATTTTCAACAAAGGAGGCAGGGCAGGTTTTAATAAAAAGGTGCTATTTGAGAAAAGCCCTGAGGGAGGTGAGGAAGCCAACCACCTGGGTAAAGAATATTCGCTGCATAGGGACAAGCCAATGCAAAGGCCAGTGTAGAGCTTACCTGGATTTCAAAGATTTATTATTATATAAATACATCTTGAGATATAACCCCTGATAGATAAAA
The DNA here is from genome assembly GCA_027257055.1 of Cephalopachus bancanus. NCBI lineage: Eukaryota > Metazoa > Chordata > Mammalia > Primates > Tarsiidae > Cephalopachus > Cephalopachus bancanus. The sequence goes on from JAPVLO010000694.1 coordinate 43,942, forward strand.
CAAAATTCAGTTAAAAATATAATTTTAGAAATTAATTTTAGACATCACAGAAAAATGGCAGAAGAAAATTCATAGGTAGGTGGATCTTTTGGTGTTCCTCAGTCACACAGAAAACCATCCAGTTTGTTTCCCAGGACTAACGAAAAGTCTTTAGGTTTATACCTAAATAGGCTTTAAGGTCTATCCTTTAAAGTGGAAAAAAAATAACCTGATTTTTCCTTTTCAGGTTGTGGGAGGAAAAATATAATTTTGATCCTAAAATAAAAAGAGGATTAAAGAAAAGAAAATGAAATGAATGCCATTTGAGTTATTGTTTGTAACATGCTAACATTAAGAAAACTGGGTGATATTAACTGATTTTAAAGAATGATTCAACATTTGGCATTATGCCCTGCCTTGTATACATAATTTCCTTTTTCCTCCCCTCCCTTGAGTCAGGAAGTGTGTTCTTGAGGCATTTGTATGTTCTAAATTGTTTTGGATGCCAGAAAATATTATTGAAGCTTGAAGCACAATATTTAAATGTTCCTTGGTAAAACTCAATAAATTAGTATTTTCTATCAATGTATGTGTAACGATTTTTTGGTATAACATAAAAAAGACCTTACAAATGAAAAATGCATACTTTACCCCTGAAATGTAACTCCAAAATAATTAAACTATCAATCTCTGTATAGATACCTACAATTCTATAATATACAGTTTTTTATTTTAAAAAGATATGGTAACTTTTTTTAAATGACCAAGATACATAAAAATTATTTGATTGGGACACAAAACTTGGCAGGTTATTCAACTCATGATGAGAAACTACATTTTAACAGATTACAATCTGACCAAATTCAACTTACTTCATTTGCTAGTGGAATGATAAATACGCTAAGCATTTTTCATTTAATCAAATTCTTTAAGCGAGTTTGAAGAGTTTAAGCTCCCATAAGTCAGCGTCTTATATCTATGTTAGGGAAAAACAGCAATGCTGGTTCTCTAACATTCTCAATCACTGCTGTAAAGAGTAGAGCTTTTTCCCAATTAGGAATTCTGATCAGCAAACTTAATTCTCTTTAAAGAGCAACAGGATAGCACAATTCTCATGGCCAAAATATCAAGTTGATTTTGTCAGGACTGTAGATGAAATATAATGCAAATTATCAGCCACTAAACCCATTTTAATGGAGTCATTCTTTGAAAATTGTTCCTACTCTAAGTCAGATAAAACAACTTGCTTAAAGTTACTTAAATGTGGAGTTGCTTAAATACTCTCAAGTTTTTACAGAAACCAATTTCAACAAAAATCAGATTGCAAATTCTCAACTGCTTAAAATAACCCACTCTCCTACCCACTAAAATATAGAATACATTGTAGCAATCTCTTAAATATTAGCAAGTTTGCGATTCTGTTTGTGCCGGGTTTAACACTGAGAATTAAAGTAACTCATTTTATTTTACAAAACCACAAATACTGGCAAGATAAAAATTACTTGTGTATATAAAAGCCAAAGTAGAAATAAGTTGACAAAATATAGAGTTGAAATGAATAATACACATAACTGGCTTACTTTTAGTAAAAAAGAAATATTATCCTTTAAAAATTCTATCAAAACTGGTTTTGAATTTCGAAGTTTCTTAAAGAAAATATAAAATGGATTCACTAATTAGTATAATTATACTTATCTCCAACTAAAACATTTTATTATTTTAAAAAAGTTGAACAAAACTTACCTGTATAGAACGAACACGAAAAGATAAAAACTTAAACATGGCTACGAAACCATGATGGTAATAAAGGAATTTCTGCCGGTAATGCTTAAGTTAGAAAGGGAAGGCCAAGCCCCTGCAAAGTTTTCTCCTACCAGCTGTTCCGGCAATTAGAAAATTTCCTGTCAGGCGGGTCCTGAAAGTGCTAGAAAAAAAGGCTGGACAATTTTACCGTGGTAAAAGAAAGAAGAAACCTGCCAGCAGGGGCACTAATGTAGCAGATAGGTAGGGAGTCCAGAACAGGAAACCAAAACAGATTTGCTGATAGTCAAATCCTGTTGAAATATTCTTTTCTCCTGGTTCCCAGCAATCCAGACAGTTTTTCACAAGTGAAATGTACGTTGTTATTTTAGAATCCTGAGAAATGCCAGTATTTCCTAACTATATGACTCTTAAAGCAACTGAAACTAGTTACGCTACTAAAATATAGAAGTCACTGAATTGATGCACATGTGGAACTCTACCCTTTGCAATATGTATACACACACCCAAGCCTTGGTCTCAAGATGATTTTTAAGTTTATATATAGACATGTCATGGGTGTTCCCTGTCAATGAGGAAGAGTTTCATACCTATAGGAAGAAAATGAAGACCATGTGCAAGAAACTTTTTAGTGTGATGTAAGAAAAAATTCTTCCCATCTGAAAGTAAGCTACATTTAAATTTACATTGGTTATTATAAACATTAATTTTCAACAAGGCTAAAGATTTCAAGGCCCATAGCTAAAACTCCCATTCTTAGTTGATAAAAATCTAAATTAAAAAAACATTCCACCTTTGGGTTATTAGTGAGCAAAAAGGAACATTTAAGAAGCCAACTTGGAAAAGGAGAAGTCAAGCTACTACATAAACCTTTACTCCATTTCATCCTCTAATACCTTCTGGAAGTTCTAAGATATTTTTGCCTTGGAAAATATTTTTTAAAGTATGCTAATATTCAGAACATAATCACTGTAAGAGTGGCACTTAAAGTAACCAAAGGACAGCAGCTTCAAGAGCTGTGGAAAAATGCTCTACTTAACATACATATCTGTGTGGAAACAACAAAAACCTCAAGTCTTAATCCACATAGCCTATGAGACTTTAATAAAATTGAAGAATTTTCAAAACTTAAAGAGACTAACAATCAGCTCAGTTTCTGGGTGAGGAAACTATGGTTAAGGTGGGCCCATATTTGGTGGTGGTAACTATCTATAATGGGAGCTCAGTTCAGCATTCATATATTGAGCAAACATTAGAGTGTCTATTATGTGCTACAGGTACTATATGAAAAGTCAGGGCTCTTTCTGCTATATCAAATTTTTATGAAAATGCTCTATAAATTACCTAATGGAAGTTGAATAACTTAAAAAATGCTTAATTGAAAAAATTATCTTATGTAACCAAATATGTTAGAATCAGTGAGGACCCAAATAAATATTCAAGATAGAACTTTGAATTCTGCCTGGAAAATTGTGCAGTTCTCTCAATTAAAAACGCATGTCTCCGTTTTTTTTTTTAGCAAGGAAAGCACTTAGAAAGTTTTCCATCAGAACAGAACTCTCCCATTTCCCAACAGGAATTACATAAGCATCCTAATGATGCTCCAAAAAGGTAGCAAGGTCAGGACAACCACTGAAATGCAGAAATGCAGTCTGAACATGAGGTGTCTCTTAAGACTATGACAAGAAGAAGCAAATATCATGCTTACTGCATAACTGATGAAGTAGGAATATTTCTCTAGAGAGCAGTCATCGACTTTATTTAAGTAATACTTTTGAATGGGAGCAACCAAGTACCCTTTTATAAACTTAAATAATTAGTAGAAATTGGTTTTAACCTGCAAGTGGTCAGGGTTAATAATTCACATTTTGTTGTGTTATGCTTTTAAATATTAGCACTAAGAAATGAAGCAATATTTCAGACACCAAAATCTGAAATAGGTCTCCCTGAACTGAAATGATACCTTAATTAAAAGTGTGGGACTGCTGTTCAGAAGACAAATGTGACAGAAAAGAATAAATGTGACCCTTTACAACAAAGGAGATATTAAGACATATGGCTAACTGTTTGGAGAATGCAGAAACCATTAAGGAAAATATCAGTACAAATTTGATTATAGAAATTCAAAATTTGTTTATGTCAAAAGGTACCATAAACAAAGTTAAAAGACTAGCTCATTTGATTGGAATTCTTTATAATCACATTGCAACTCATCATTGAGCAAATGCTTTATTCAGATGTTACTTATCTCCTATCCAGAATATGAGTTCTTAAAGTCCTTTGATGCATCTCTTATGGCATTTTCTACTGTTTAAGCACATCCCATTGCCCCTACCAAATTAACCTTAAGCAAAGGTACCATACTTAGCTTAGTATTCCCATAAGAAATAGCACAAAGTAAGAACACAAATAATGGCTGCCTGAATAAGTGTCACATGCTGAAATCTGAAAAGGACACTTGTGTGGTTTGGCATGTGAAACTAGATACTATTGTTTGCTTTTTTCCCACCTCTAACTTTCAAGTCTGTCTTATTACATTTTCATCTACTTTTTCTTGATTTTTAATCTCACTGGTTTTATCATTTACATTGTTATCTAAAAATAATAAAATAATACATGCCTCTTATTGAAAACTTATCTAAGAGAAAAAAATTACTATTTTGGTGATTTTTTTCCCAGTCTTTTTTTTCAACCATGTGAATATACTACTTTCCAGTCTTTTTTAATACACACACATATACGCTTGGACCATACTATATATACTATCACTTTTTCTGCAAAGGGGCAGATAGTAAATATTTCAGCTTTGCAGGACATGGTTTCTGTCAACTCTGCCAATGCAGTGGGAAAACAAATGGGTGAGGCTGCGTTCCAATAAAGTTTCATTTACAAAAACAGGCAGTAGGCCCATGGGTGTAGTTTGCTGACTCTGTTATTTATTATTAAATAAACTTCAATGAATTATTAAAGACCGCCAAAAATTATTCTGTACAAGTCCTCTATTGTTGGGTATTTGACCTTCTATACCACTGTGATGTCCCATCCTTTGTGCACATTCACAATTGTTTAGAAATAATTTCTAGAAGTAGAAATTGCATAGTAAAGAGTATGCGGCACTAAGGTTTTTTATCCTAACTTATTTGCTGTGTTGTCCTATAGGAAGAACCTGAACAATAAGGAGGGAACAACATCAAGACTCTGGGTAGGGGCAAGCCACAGCCAGGCTTGGCCAGCCAAGACCCAAATTCAGCCATGTCCATCTCTTTTTACCTATTTTCTCCAACTGTTTTTGCCCTACTGTGGCTCACTGAGTTGAGTAGTTATATCAGAGACCAGATGGTCCACAAAGTCTAAGATATTTATTAACTATTTGGCCCTATACAAAGTTTGCTGACCCATGGTTTAGAGTCTGCAAGCAGAAGGAGCAGCAAATGCAAAAGACCTGACATAGAAATTAACTTAATGAATTCAATACACAAAGGAAAGATCACAGTAACTAGAATGTGATGAACACCAAGGAAAGAGAAAAGAGATGGAGAGGTATCTTGGGGCCATATTAAGTGGGCCTTACAGACTCAAGAAGATTGGGTTTGGATTGTATTTCAAGTGTAATGAGAAACTAACCTTCCCCATTTTAGGCAGCAACATCATTATCTATCTCAAAAACGGGTAAGTCAATTTTGGCTCTTTCCTTTCTTATCTAATTTCCTTCCTTTCATATTTAACTCCTCAAAATACTGATTTTATCTCTGAAAAAACCCTCAAATCTATTTCTATTTCTTTAGACACTCCTAGTACAAACCATCATCATCTATTGGCTTCAAACTGATTTTCCCGCTTCCAAATTTTCCCTGTTCAATTCTTTCTCTGTTCACAGCAGCCAGGAAAATCTTAAAGCAGAAATCAGACCTGTTTATGCCCCTATCTCCAATTCCCCAATGGTTTCCCATCAAAGAACAAAACTCAAACTTCTTACAGTCTACTGAGTATTAAGTAAACACTAATAAATGCTACCTTGATCCTGACTTGGAGATATACTCACTAAGCATTCAGATATGATATGAATATTTGGTTTTCAGACATTTCATGTTAAGATCAGACTGTTTCTTCTTTACTAAAGGAGGAACAAATGTTAAATTTTAATAATGTCTTTATTATCTATTAATATGGTCATTTTAACTTCACAGCAACTTGGATGGACTTAGAGTCTATAATACTAAGTGATCTTTCATAGAAACAAAGAACTGAGTATCACATGTTCTCACTCATAAGCGGACCTTGAACAATTATTGTAATACTGTAAGAAAAGAATTAGCAGTGGAGGGAAACTGCTGAGAGGGGGGGCAGGGAAGCAGGATTGGCAATAGTGGGGAATCTTCCTGGGTAAGGGGGGACACACCTTATCATCAAGGGTACCTGCATAATGAATATTTGTATCCTAATCCTGAATTGTACCCCATATCTTTAAAATAAAAAATATATATATGGTCATTTAATTTTTCCTCCTTTGACCCACTGATTTGATAACTTATGTGAATAGATTTCCTAATATTTACCTATGCTTGTACTCATGAGAAAAACTCATTGTTTTAATATAATTCTGTGCTTAATTTGTAAATATTTTATTTAGGATTTTTGCATTTATATTCATAAATTAAATTGGCACATGTTTTCCCTTTGCCTACTTTTCTGTTCAGTGCCATGCTAATTTTATAAAACAAACTAAAAGGCAATGTAGATTTTTTTCTATGTTTTGGGATAACTTAAAAGCCACAGGAAAGATCTTGTGCTTGAAATTTTCAAATATTTCTCTCCTAAGAAATCACTGGAACCTGTTACTGTAATTGGTGGGGGAGATGGGTAGGTGGTGATAGTGCTAATCTGTTATGATTTAAACATCTCCCATGGCTATTGGTATACTCAGTTTTTTCTCTCCCTTCCCAAAAGACGTAATTTAGATTTTACTAAAAAACCATATATTTTAGCAAGACTTTCATATTAGTATATTGTTACACTCAGTATTCTATTAAGTTCTTGAAATTAATACTAAGGAAAATTTGGAGCATATCTCGAATTAGACAGAATAGTGTAACAAATCCTCATGTGCCCATCACACAGCTTTAATAATTTTCAATTCACGGTCAATCTTGTTTCATATACTTACTTCCCCCTACTCCCATAATTAATTATTTTGAAGCAAATCTCAAGCATTATATCATTTTATCTGTAAATATTTCCGTTGTTACGAGTTTAATCTCCTTCCTATCTGTGGTTATATCCTGTTTTGTTTTCCTAACACTGTGCATTTGCTTTTGGCTTTTTCCTCCTGTTTTCTAATTCACTGATTTTTGGAATTTATACTTAATTTCTTCCTCTTGCTTTTTATAGCTTTATTTTGTAGTTCTTTTGTCTAGTATCCTCCACTGAGTTCTTAGTTGCTTTATTTGAAATCTCTCATTTATTAAGTTTTTTTAAGTATAACTATAATATTTAAGATATTACTATATTCTAGGCACTATGCATTATATGAAATTATCTCAGTTAATTATCACCACAGTGAGGTAGGTACTGTTATCCACACTACAGACTAACAGATTGAAGCTTCAAGAGAAGTTAAATAACCTGCTGCCTAAGTTCTTGTAGTTTGGAAGTGGAAATGGTCATGATGTTGGTGAAAGCATAACCATGCAATTTGGTCTGGGGAAGAAGAGTGCATATGAGTACATATGAATGACCAGTGGCTGACTTAGGTAAAAAAATAAAAATAAAAAGGAGGTGCTAAACCTTTTGATAAGATCTAGAAGGAAGAGGGCTCAATATGGCAGCAGAATTCCTAAAAACTTTTCTGCAGCATAAATCACACCTGTCTGGCAAAACCTCAACCTGGTCAAACCCAATTATCAATCATCTTCATGACCTCAGGATGGCTGAATTCTGTTGGAAAAAAAATCAACCCATATGGTAAAACTTAAAAGTAGTATGTTCTTAATTGATTCCTTTGGATACAATTTGTATATGTGTGTGTGTGTCACTTAATTCTTCATACACTAAAGGGTTTAATTTATAAGGATTTCCATCTAAGTGCAGAAGAGTTATTTTTACAGTATACATCCATCAATAGTGTTATAAAGTGCTAAGTGTCTAAGGTTTTCAATCAGAGATGGGAAATAAGTTTCATAAAGACGGTCAGTTTGAACCAACTGGTAGTGGCTTCCTAGAGCAACCCCTGAGAGGAGTTGCTTCTAAGGCCCTGTCTCAATGGACAGCATGCTATATTCCACATGTAAAATCTCAAGTGTACATAAAGAGAATGGCAAGGGGCAGTAGCACCATAGTCTCAGGTCTGAATCTTGCAGTAGGTAGCAATATATACCCCGGGTACTATCATGCCTCTCCCTGTCCACACATTTTTGTTTCTTACTTAGCCTGAAGTTCTTTTTACTTAGTCATGTTTGTCTAAAATAGTTAAATTAAAATAGTTATTTGGGTAAAGGGGCTACGACTTTCCATATGCCAGTATTTCAGGTTAACTCAGCCAACCATTTATTTCTAAACATAATTTAAGTCACTTTGCTTATTTTGCAAATATGGATGTAATCATTCAAACCAAAGGAATGGGTATTGTAAAGAATAGACTAGAACAGAGGATAATCAATTCTGAATCAGGGGCATCATATGAGAGAGGTAAGCCATGATTTAAAAAAAAGAGTTGTTTCTTGGCCGGGCTCAACGACTCCGTCTGTAATCCCGGCACTTTGGGAGGCCGAGGTGAGTGGATTGCCTGAGCCCGTGGGTTCGAGATCAGCCTGGGCAATTTGGCGAGACCTCGTCTCTACAATAAATCAAAAATTAGCTGGGCATGGTAGCGCTTATCTGTAGTTCTGGCTACTTGGAAGACTGAGACAGAAGTACTGCCAGCACCCAGCAGGTCGACGCTGGGGTGGCCGTGAGTGTGCCACTGCATTCCAGCCTGGGCAATGGAGTGAGATTCCAACTCAAAAAAAAAAAGAGTTGCTTTTAAATTTCTTACAGGTAGAGGAAAAGGACACTAGGAAGTGAAAAAATAGCCTTGAAAGAAAGCCAAAAATGTAGCAAAGGAAAATCTTGCATGCTTGGGAATTCTGCCTGGTATATAATACTCTATGGTATGTAATACTCTATTTAATGCCACCATGTTGTAGTAGTAATAACAACAACAACAATAATAAATATTTCCCTAAGTGGTGTATGCTTAAATCTATGAAAGTATATTTTCCCCTAAGCTCTGAGTGCTCAAATACAATGAGAGTAAAAATGGCAGACAATATCTACACAATTAATCAGTAAGTGTTATTTATGCACCAGGCCACAACTTTTCCCTGCCAATGAGCACTTTGGGAGGCCTACTGTATGTTTCTGTGTTGAGTGACTAATTTACTGCCTATTGTCTACTCTACTAAATCTTCTCTTTTGTTGTTTTTTGTTTGTTTTTGACTTGAGGTCTCACTCTGTCACCCAGGCTGGAGTGTAGTGGCACAATCATGGCTCACCACAGCCTCGATCTCCTAGGCTCAGGTGATCCTTCTGCCTCAGCCTTCCAAGCAGATGGGACTGCATGCATGCACCACCATGCTCAGTTAATTTTTTTAGTTGGAGTCTCACTCTGTCACCCAGACTGGAATGCAGTAGCACACTCACAGTCACCGCAGCCTCGACCTGTTGGGCTCAAGTGATCCTTCCACCTCAACCTTCCAAGTAGCTGCAACTATAGGCATGTGCCACCATGCCCGAATAATTTTTTTTTAATTTATTGTAGAGATGAAGTCTAACCAAGTTGCCCAGGCTGGTCTAGATCCTGTGAGCTCAGGCAATCCTCTCACCTCGGCCTCCCAAAGAAAGTGCTGGGATTATAGGCATAAGCCACTGCGCCCAGCCCTCAGCTAATTTTTTAAAACATTATTTTTAGACACATAATCTTGCTATGTTGCCTAGACTGATCTTGAACTCCTAGGCTCAAGCAATCCTCTTGCCTTGGCCTCCCAAAGTGCTGGGATTATACGTGTGAGACCTCATGGCTGGCCTTAAGGCTTCTTTCTGTAGTTTATTTTGTATTTGAATCATGATGACTACAAAAAGTGTGCATGTGTGTGCTGGACTCATGGCTATTAGTATCATTTTGAATGTTCAATGGAAGTTTTAAGTCAGTTTTGTGTGAGAGATATGTGGAGGAATTAAGTTTTTACTTCAGGTGAGTAAAGACAGGAAAGGGTTGAACCTTTAGAAAGTCAGAAGAAAGGGTAACAGTATTAAAATCTAGAAAATGGAAAAGAAGTGGATCTAAGATATGGGAGAGAGACAAATAGCAAGGCAAAGAACAAAGGAAAGAGAAAAAGAGATGAGGTGTGAAGAAGAGAAAAATCCAGCCAGAACAAAATGGCTTTACCACAAATAGAAACCTGGGGGACATGTTCAAGAGACATCACATCACAGGACTAACACCATACATTAAGAAGGTCTGAGTGAAGATATTTTATGTTCAGGAGAAATTAGGCACTCCTTTTTGGATATCCTTTTAGTCAAACTCATTTAGATAACTCTAACACATCTTGCTCCCTCCTCCCTTTTGCCTTTTGTTTACACTATTTTCCCATGAGAGTATGTTCACCCAAATATTGATATTTACTTCTCAAAATCTTGTCCTAGTCTTCAAAACTAAGGTTAAATTTTATGTCTTCTCAATATAACTATTTCTCAATTTTTACTTAAATTTTTTGTATAGAATCCTTTATGGAGTTTTTTTTTATTTTTAATTTTAAATTCAGGGTTAGGTATACAAATGTTCATTATGCAGGTACTCTTATTGATGAAGTGCGCCCCCCCTTCCCTGGCAGTTTCCCACTACCAATCCCACCCCCGCCCTCCCCTGGCTTTACTTAAATTTTTATCAAAGGTTAAAGGGTCAAAAAGTACTGCAAGGCTTATAATGAAAATGCAGCAGTATACTGCAATTGGTATCCATTCATCTCTTTTCATTGTTTCCTCAGATATTAACTTTTATATGATAAATAATAAGCTTAAACTGTAGTACTTTTTCTTGGTTAATTTCAGATATCACATTTAGACATACTATTATTAGATGACAGCATTCCTATCACAAATCTGGGCTAAATCAACATTTAGCCTTTACAATTACTATGACTATAAATACTGTTCACTGCCAAGGTGAGGAATATAGTTATATTTCTTATGCACAACTTTTGTTTTTTCTTAAGTTTACAGTTGCTCTGTTTTTCAATTTGCTTTCTTTTCTTTGTACCTATCTCAAATTCTTCCGACCCTGCAAGAGTCACTCAAGTAAATTTTCAATACTCAAACTTATTGGATAATTCATCACTTCTATTCTCCCAGCTCCCACCCTGCACTGTCCCTGGGGCAGCATTCCTAGAATTATGTCTACTTCAATCTGAACTGAGTATTCTCTAAGCCTACTGAATGAACTAGTCTTCTGAAGCTTCCTTTATTCATTATAATGAAAGAAACTTTCTTTATCATGTTTGTAGTGCAGGTCCTTTGGTTCCTGAATCCCATGTCTCTTTTACTTAGTTAACAACCCTCTAGTGTTGGCAGAACCCATTTTCCAGCAAATTCCTAAAATAGGTACATGTCTGAAAATATCTTGGTTGAAAGTCATTTTCACTAGCATTCTTTTTTTTTTTTTTTTTTTTTTTTGAGTCAGAGTCTCACTTTGTTGTCTAGGGTGGAGTGCATAGGCACAATCATGGCCATTGCAGTCTTGACCTGCTCAGGTGATAATTCTGCCTCAGCCTTCCAAGTTGCTGGAAACACAGCACCACGACACCAGGCTAATTTTAAAATTTTTATTGTAGATACGAGGTCTCACCAAGTTGCCTGGACTGGTCTCAAATACCTGGGCTCAGGCACTTCTCTTGCTTCTGCCTCTTAAACTGCTGGGATTATAGGCCACCATGCCCAACCTAGTCTCACTAAGGATTTTAAAGGCGTCATTCCTTGTCGTCTAACTTTCAATGCTGAAAAGCCTGATATAATATTTATATCCAGTCCTTTACATATGTTTTTTAAAATCTCTAAAAGCTTTTAAGGCCTTCTCTTTATCCCTGGTGTTTTGATATTTCTTCCATTAATAGATTTTCAGTTGGATGTTTTAATCTGCAGATTCCTGGTCCTCATTTTGAGGTATTATATGATTCCACCTAATTTAAGAGCATGATTATCACTATATCATTCTGAAAGAAAAAATGCTGCCAATTAAAATGTGTCACATCATCAATTACAACAAATATTCTGATTTCAGAGATATTAAAACATGAGAAAAAATTGTTTCTTACAGTATTTCTTTCCTACTTTCTCCCCCTTCATTTCCCCTATTGTCTCTTCCTGGAATTCCTATTAGTTAGATTGCTATTCTTTTTTTTTTTGGTCTATTTTCTATTTCTTGGTCTTACTGTTTTTGTTTCTGTTGTTGTTTTCTTTTCTTTTTTTTTTTTAAGTTGAAATCTCACTCTGTCACCCAGGCTGGAGTGCAGTGGCACACTCACAGCTACCGCAGCTTCAACCTGCTGGGCTCAGGCGGTCCTTCCGCCTCAGCCTTCCAAGTAGCTGGAACTATAGGTAAGCACTACCAGGCCCGGCTACTTTTTTGATTTATAGTAGAGATGAGGTCTTGCCATGCATGCTGCCCTGGCTGGTCTCGAACCCTTGGTCTCAAGCCACCATCTTGCCTCTCCCACCCAAAGTGCTGGGATTACAGGTATGAGCCACCGTGATTGGTCGGTCTCACTGTTTTACCTTTTGAGAGTTTTTCTCAATTTTAACTTGTAAATATTCTACCAAAATGCAAAGCATCCTCACTACGTTTTTAACTTCTAAGAGTTTCTTCTTCTTTTTAAAATTTTTATTATTTATTTATTTATTTAGAGTTGGAATCTCACTCTGTTGCCCAGGCTGGAATGCAGTGGCATGCTCACGGCCCCTGCAGCCTCAACCTGCTGGGTTCAGGTGATCCTTCTGCCTCAGCCTTCCAAGTAGCTGGAATTGCAGGCACATGCCACCACGCCTGGCTAATTTTTTGATTTGTTATAGAAATGAGGTCTCACCAAGTTGCCCAGGCTGGTCTCGAACCTGAAGGCTTAGGCAATCCTCTCACCTTGGCCTCCAAGAGTGCTGGGACTATAGGCGTGAGCCACTGCGCCCGGCCGAGTTTCTTCTTATGATTATTCTTTTTTTGGGGTAGCAACCGATGTTTGTGGCAACACTCAGAGAACATTAGTTTAACTTTTCTTTTTCCTTTTCCCTGCATTATTTATTCCTTCAAAATATCATTCTTTTATGTTGGAAACCTTCCTCAAATGTGATGATATTTGGCTTTTCATGAATATTTAAGAGGGAGGGACTAAGCAGTGGCCTGGGAGTTATGGGCTTGTCAACTGGCAGGTCTTCTTATAGGTTAACTGGCCAAATAGGTAGCCTTTACACTAAAGATCTCCGAAAAAGGTCAGTATCTGACATGTCTTCAATCTTGGATGCCTACTCCATATCCTGTCTACTCCATATCCTGCCTGGAGGATATGGTGCTGGTGGATTGAATGAGCCGTGCTACCATTCAGCAGTAGGTTTTTACTTGACCTCCCCATTTCCAGTCCAGTGTCTCACCCTACTTCCTACTGTGTCCAAGGTACCCAAGTCTAGAGCCTCTCTGATTTCCTCTATGAAATACCTTCTGTCTCCAATCTTTGTTTTTAGCCCCATGCCATACCTCAACTTTCCACAGAACCTGGTGGCCCCCGTTCTTAAGCTCTTCTGAGGCTCTGGAGGCCTTGAATAAGACTTGCTCCCTATTGGGATACTCCTCTAAAATCACTTAAGTTCTATAAATTTCTTCTTGTTACCACTCTTCCATCTGCTTCTCATATTATATCTTGTGGCTCAAATTACAGAAGTCTTCTGATCTCAAAAACCAAGTTTCCATTTTCTTATTCTCCTTGTTTTGGGTGAAAATTTCCCAGAGGAAAAAAGAACAAAAACAGCTTTATTTTGCCATTTTAAAACTGCAAGTTTCCCTTACATACATTTGTGTTTCTAACAAAGTAGCAGAGCATTCAGCATCTAATAGACATTAATTAACTAAGTAGTTAATAAAGGACTAGATGTAGTTAGAATACAGACTAAGCTGCTGCAAGAAAAAGACCTCCAAATGCAATGACCCAAACAAGGTAAGTGCCTCTTTTTTTATTTTTTTCTCACAGAGCAGTTCAAAGGTTAAGAGGGTACTTCAGGGTAAAGAAGTGTCGTTAGACCATCCGGTTGTTAAGGGACCCAGATTTCTTCTCTTACTTTTCTCCATCTTCTCTACTGTCTTGTCCTGGTCAACACTGGCTTATCATCAGATTCTGTATTTTAGCCCATGGAATAGGGGCCAATCAATTTGCAAGAAAGTCTACCAGTTGATAAGCTCCACACATATTTATTATTTCACAGTGTTTATGGGCCAGGAATTTGGGTCAACAACCATGTGAGCTTGGAAGTAGATCCTTCCCTAGTCAATTTTCAGATGAGACTCTATCCCTAGTCAATAACTTGATTTCAGTCTGAGTCTGAGAGTCTCTGAACCAATGGATGCAACTAAGCTCTGCCAAGACCAAAGACCCACAGACAATGGGAGATGATAAATGTATGTAGTTGTAATCCACTAAATTTGGGGTAATTTGTAACATACCAAATATATAACTAATACAAAATCTTAACTCTCACATTTGAGTGACTGGACTTACAGTAGAGGGTAGAGGAATGTGGCCAAAGAGGATATGGAGAAGGATGCAAAGGGCTCACTATAGAGAGCCTAGTAGTTCAAGTTGCAGAGCTTGGACTTTATTTAAAGGGAGCACAGAACTACTGAGGTATTTTAAGCAGAAAAGTAAAATGATCTTACTCTTCCATAACTGACACAATGTTCATGACAATTTGTTTGATGTCTGAAAAGTTAACTTCCCCAGGATGCTAAAAAACATATGGAAACAAATAACTTTAAAAACATATATTAGCAATAACCAGATGGAAGACATAGAAGGAAAAAAACCCCGCTTACAATATAACAAAGACTATAAAATGCCCATGAATTATCTTAATAAGAAATGTACAAGAACTCTATGTAAGAAACTATAATATTTTAATAAAAATATAAAAGAATATCAGAATAAATGAAAGCTCCTGGATGCAAAGACTCAATATTACTAAAATAATTTTTCATGTTAATCTGTAAATTTAATGCAATTCTAACAAAAATATCAATAAATTTTTCAGGAGTACCTAACAAACTGATTGCAAAGTTCACCTGGAAAATTAAATGTATAAGCCTACAATTTTAAAAAGAAAAAAGATGGGAGCTTACCCTCCCACATATAAGAACATATAATAAAACTACAGTAATTGAAAAAAAGCATGTAAAGCCAAAACATTCAGAAGGACTATGGGTTGGACTGTGTCCTCCAGAAAGATATTTTCAAGTTCTAATCCTTGGTATCTATGAACATGACCTAATTTGAAAATGGGGTCTTAGTAGATATAATTTAGTTAAGATGAAATCATGTTTGAGGATGGTCCCAAATTCAATGACTAGTGTCCTTGTGAGAAGAGGGAAATTTGGACACAGAGACATAAAGGGAGACCACCATGTGATGACAGAAGCAGAGATTCAAATGATGTGTCTACAATCCAAGGATTGCCAAAGATTACTAGCAAACACTTGAAGCTAGAATAGGCAAAGAAGGATCCTCCTCAAGAGCCATCTGTTACTGCAAGTCACCCAGTTTGGATAATTTTTTACGGTAGTCCCAGAAAACTGATACAAGGGGCACAGAGCAATTTTATATATGATAAGAGAGGGATCTCAAATGAACAGGGAAAAATGGATTTTATTTACTTAATAAATGGGGGTTAGAAAAACAGGCTCCCTATTTGTTAAGAAAAGTTAGATTTCTACCCCATGCCAGGCATTAAAATTTCAAGTGGATCACAGATTTAAATGAAAACAAAACAAGTAGTAGGTTAAGATATAAGGATATTTTTATAATCTTGGTGCAAGGAAGGATTTTCTAACCAGAGCATGAAACTCATTTCAGAATGAAAATTTCTGTTTCTGAGTTAGTTTACTTTTGCATCCCCTAAAGCTACTGAAATAAAGAAAAAATAATAATAAATGAAAATGCACATAATACAATGAAAGACACATAATCAATGTTTAAAAAATAAGAGGGAGAAAATATTGCAAGACATGAAGTTAATATCCAGAATATAGAAATTGTACAGTCCAATAAGAAGACAACAAATAATCCAAAGGAAAGCTGGGTAAAACAAAATAACAGAGGCTAGTTGGGTATGGTAGCTCATGCTTGTAATCCCAACACTTTAAGAGGCCAAAGTGGGAGGATCTCTTGAGGACAGGAGTTAAGAGACCAGTCTGGAAGCATAGTGAGACTTCTTCTCTACAAAAACATTTTAAAAATTAGCCAAGCGTGGTGGTGCTCATCTGTAGTCCCAGCTACTCAGGAGGCTGAGGCAGGAGGACCATTTGCACCTAGGACAGTGAGGCTGTATTTCAGCCTGGGCAACAGAGTGAGGCTCTGTCTCAAACAAAACAAAACAAAAACCCCAAAAACCCAAAACAAAGGCCAGTAATGTATGGATACCTAATTTCACTAAACATCAAATGAGATGCAAATTAAAATGGAAAAGTATTATTTATTTAGGCTCAAATTAAAAATATTTTCAGATAATATTCAGTGTTGAATAGGGAATAGTCAAATAGGTATTCTCATACTCTGAAATTTTTGCAATCTTTTTGGAGGGCAATTTGGTAATGTCTATTGAGATTTAAATAGTCATACCATTTGTTCCAGCACATCTTTCTCTAAGACTAAATCCTACTAAAACACAAGTTCACAAATATAAGGGAAAAAGTTACATTAAATACAGGATGTATATAAAATAGAATACTGTGTAGCCATTTTAATGCAATTTTCCCCTATTTTTGTGAGGCAGATCCATATATACTGTCATAAAAGATGTTTAAGACACATTAAGTAAAAGGAACAAGTTGCAGAATATATGTATTTTGAAAACAAAAATAATTGTCTTACATACAGAGTAACAAGAAGACTATAGCTGAGCTGCTAACAATGGTTATTCTGTGTGGGGGCAGGAAACAATTTATTAATTCATTTACAAAATATTTAATGAGTGTCTATTATGTGCCAGGCACCTTGGTCTAGGTGCTGGAGATTTAGGAATGAGAAAAAAAAAAGATGAGAAAATGATGATGCCCACTTTCTATGCTAAATAGTTCTGTAAAGTATGAGCTTTATATTTTTGTCTTCAACAAATTTACAGTCAGTTTGATTTTTTTTTTAAATAAAAATAAGCTTTTTCCAGGTGTGGTGGCTCAAGCCTGTAATCCCAGGTTTCTGGGAGGCAGAGGTGGGAGGATTGTTTGTTGCCAGAAGCACAAGACCAACCTGGCCAACATACTAATACCCCATCTCTACAAAAAATAGAAACACTTAGCCAGACATGGTGGAATGTGCCTGTAGTTCCAACTACTCTGCAGGCTGAGGCACGAGGACTACTTGAATCCAGGATTTCGAGGCTGCAATGAACCATGATCATGTCACTGCACTCCAGTCTGGGTGACAAAGGAAGACCTCAACTCAAAAACAAACATAAGCTTTAGGCACAACAATATAATGCAATTTGTTTTGTCATTCTCTTAAGATAAGTCTTATAAAAACAGTTTTTAGAAAGGTTGCCGGCATATTCACAAATTTATTTTAGTGAAATACATGTGAACACATCAAGTTTTCAATACTGTAAAATGATTACTTTGCTCAGTTTAAAAATAAGAATAATTGTACAGCATTGGATTTCTCTATATCCCTTGTGATACAATATGTTACTTACAGTTTGTGGATTAATCTCCTCCTCTCCCATAGGTTCATCCATAATTTGCTGTCCATTCTGTGAAAAGCACAGCAAGTAGAAAGTTACAAAACAGACGTCACCTCAGTTAAAATTAAATGAAGGCAGACAAAAAAATAAAAAATCACTGAGGAATATTTTCACCCCTAAAGGGCTCTAATGAAGTAGAACCATCATTTAAGTATGCATGTTACAAAGTTGTAATAGGCTGTGCTTCAAAAGTTAATCTGTAGGTTAATTACTTGAAACTATAAAAACATTTTTTCCACGGAAATAATAAGTGATGATTACCTTTCCAGGTGAGCTCTTAAGTTTATTTTAATAGTTAAATGCATTACAAATGGTCTTATTTAAGCCTTACCAAACATCACTTACAACACTTTGTATGGCAAAACAAATTCTAAATTCCAACTCCATTGATAATTAATCAGGGCAACTGATTAATTATTTCAGAAAAAATTAAGCTTGATCTCTATACCAAAATAAATTTTAGATGGATTAAACATTTAAATGTCAAAAAACAAAATTATACAAATATTAGAATATAGGTGAATAATACTTATGGGAAAGGAGGGTTGAAATCAAAGAAAAAATGACATTTGAATCCATAAAAGTTTAAACTTCTGCCAGACACAAAAAAGAAAAAAGACAAACTGATTACAAAAAAAGCAACATATGACAAAGGGTTGGTATCCTCAATACATAAAGAGCTTTGTTTTACAAACCTGTAAGAAAAAACGATGAACCTCAACAGAAATGAGCAATAAGGGAAAAAAGAGTTCAGCCTTAGTACTCATCAAAGAAATGCATTTAACCCAAAGATACCTTTTGCCTTTCAAACTGGTAATAATTTACAAAAAAATAACAGTGCTAATGTGGGTATGGGGAAAGTGCACTCTTGATATGTTGCTGGAGAAAGTATAAATCAGCACAACCTTTCAGGAAAGCAATCTGAGTCTGTATTTTTAAAATACCACACATACAATTTTGAAATGTCCCATCAATTTTACTTTTTTTAAAAAAATGCACAAGTGTTCAAAGATGAACATACAAGAATGTTCACCATAACTTTTTTCCCAAAAAGAACTCCAAATTGGAAACCCATATTTTTAACAACAGAGAACTAGTTAAATGTATTATGGTACATCCTTATAATGGAATTCTATGTGATCATTAAAAATAATAATAAAGATGTAAATTTATTGACATGGAAAGACAGTCACATAAGTGAAAAAAGCAGTTTACAAAACAATATGGATTGTAATGATCCCATTTTAAATAAATATATACATGTTTCAATGCATATATTTTTATGGGAAAAACTCTGAAAGGATATACACCGAATGTTAACAGTGGCTATCTCTGGGTAGCAGAATTTTAGACAATTTAAATTTTGTTTATTTGTGTTTATTTGAAGATTCTAATTTGTGTACAATATCTATCTGTAATGAGTATGTAGTATTTGTGTAATTTTTTAAAAAACAAAAAACAAGTCAGGAACACATAGTGTCTTCTCTTTCCCTCACTGGAAAAAGGAGTACCCCTGATTACAAGTGTACAAGTATCTAAGCTAACTATCTTTGGAGCATTATCAACTAGGAACTAAAAGGCAGCTCACCTATCATCTCATACCTAAGGTAGCAGCTCTGAATATAAACTCCTCTCTTTACCCTTCCCATCCCTATTGACCATCCATTCATCCATTCATTTCATTTCATTCATGCTATGTCCTAGGCACTGCTCCAGAGACAAAAGTTAGTAAAACATGTCCCCAGCCTAGAATGTCCACTGACCTTTCACGAAGGGCACCTTTCATTTTCACCCACTCAACAGAGGATGTTCCTAAATTAGGGAATGCCTATACAATACTACAAAGCACAGAAACAGCGCCAAAGTGCAGGAAAAGGGGGGAGGCAGGTATAAAATCTTTATTTTCCTAAGACATGTTCAGAGGCTACAACATTGCCCACTTCTTTCATAAGGAAACTCAAATATCTCCAGGATGCTTCTTTCTCCTAAAATCTACAACCATTTATTCAACTGACCACTGATTATGTGTATCCAAACATACAAAGAAACCTTAAAACTAGCTCCTAACAACACCGGTTTTAGAGTCAGACATGAAGATTCAAATTCCTACTCTTATACTACTAATTATAAAGCCTTGTTCAGGTTATTTATACTGTCTTAGTTTCTTCATATGGAAAATGAAGATTAAAAAGCCTTATCTTCAGCCGGGCTCGGTGGCTCAGCCTGTAATCCCGCGCCTTTGGGAGGCTGAGGTGAGTGGATTGCCTGAGCCCACGGGTTCGAGACCCGCCTGGGCAGCGAGATCTCATCTCTACAATAAATCAAAAAATCAGCCGGGCGTGGTGGTGCATGCCTGTAATTCCGGCTACTCGGAAGGCTGAGGCGGAAGGATCGCCGGAGCCCAGCAGGCCGAGGCTGCGGTGGCCGGGAGCGGCCACTGCACTACAGTCTGGGCGACAGAGTGAGACTCCAACTCAGAAAAAAAAAAAAAAAAAAGCCTTATCTTCAGAGGGTTGTTGTAAAGACTAAATGAGATAAATGATATAAAACACTAACCATAGTTCCTGGCACTTAGTAAACAATCAGTATAAACTACTTTTATCATGTCTCAAATTCAATCACTTCACCTGTGGCCCACCAACCTGCTACCTCTCCCATATTTGCTATCTTAGCAAATGGCACCATCATTCATCTTGTAGATCAAACCAGATTTTCTTATTAATTGTAAATAGTTATCTTTTTTTTTTTTTTGAGTTGGAGTCTCACTCTGTCACCCAGACTGGAGTGCAGCAGTGGCTACTCCCGGCCACCACAGCCTCGACCTGCTGGGCTCCAGTGATCCTTTCGCCTCAGCCTTCCAAGTAGCTGGAACTATAGGCGTGTGCTACCACACCCAGTTAATTTTTGATTTATCATAGAGATGAGGTCTCGCCAAGTTGCCCAGGCGGGTCTCAAACCTGCGGGCTCAGGCAATCCACTCACCTCAGCCTCCCAAAGCCCGGGATTACAGGCTGAGCCACCAAGCCTGGCTAATAGCTATCTTCTGTAACACAGATCTACTCAATGACTCCCCATTATTTGGCTTTTAGAACCCTTAGTTTAACTAGAATGACACTTTCATTTCCATGGGAATATAATTTAAGAACCACCTGCTTTATGTGATTTTCAATGTATGCAAAGCAAGCATCACAAATTATAACTTACTTTTAAGGCAAACTGTATGGTAGAAACAGCCTGAACCTGGAATTTATAGACCAGGGATAGAGCCCTAGGTCTTCCCCACTTATAAGTTTTATGATTTGGGGCAATTCAGACTACTGCTTTACTGTTCAAAATGAGGATACTTGCCTTGTCTGCCCAAGGGTTATTATTAGGCTCAAAAGTGAGACAAGCACTTTACAAACTGTAAAGAGCTATACCAGTGCAAATTACTATTACTAAGGTGAGGTAGCTTCATGAAGATAAAATAATACTCCATGAAGTCCTTTTGATCTTGAAATTTAAAAATAATTTAGGATTGTTATGGCATCTCAAAAGTCTTCTGTTCCCTCTACATATCAAATATTTCAATTCTTTCTACTCTATTCTCACCTATACTTGGACACTACCAGGACAAGAATGTACTACTTCACGAGGCAGTCTACTACACTAACTCAGAAAAAGTACTGCCTGCTACATAAAATTTTTCTACATAATATATAGTAATTTTCTTCAGCCAGGAAATTCCCTTTAAGATGATTGCTAATAAATCACAACTAACTCATCTGTACGCTATCTGCAAAGTCACAGGAAGTAAAGCTATGACTCTAAACTACTCTGAGTCTTGTTTTTCTCTAGATAAAGCAAATTCATTCAAACATTCCTTTAAGACATGAAACCCATCAACATCTTCTTTTCTGAGCACACTCCAATTCATCTTAAAGGGTGGTATATGGAATTGCATATAATTAACATTCCAACCCTGATACGACCAATGCAGAGTAAAGGGCATATCATCTTCCTTGTTCTAGAAAATAAACTTATATTAATGAAGTTCACATATGCACCATTTTTGGAATGTCCACAACACGATGCTGATTCATATTAAGTTTTCTGCTAATTAATTCCTTGTCTTCTTCACTTATACAGCAACCAAGCCCTGCATCTTCTATCCTTTACCTGTTGATACTTAGTTCCATGAATAAAGCCTTATTTAAGTTTTTTTATTCAGCTTTTTCCCCCAGCTCTGATCACTGTTACAGTCTTTGTAGATTAAATCCCAAATCTGTCAATCAGCCTCTTCACTATTTTTAGCTTCATGTCATCTCAAATTTTACAAGACACTATATTTTGTGAACTATGCATCCAGCTAATTAACAGTACAGCTTATACTAACAAAGCAATTTAAGAAAAAATTAAGTGAAACATAATTGAAAAGGTATTTTATGCTCTCCTTTTTGCAAAAAGATGTACTTCCTTTCTGAATTTAGCAGAAATTTAAAATTTAGAACAACTTAATTTTTTTTTTTTTTTTTTGAGTTGGAGTCTCACTCGGTCACCCAGACTGGAGTGCAGTGGCCGCTCCCGGCCACCACAGCCTCGCCTGCTGGGCTCCGGCGATCCTTCTGCCTCAGCCTTCCGAGTAACCGGAATTACAGACATGCACTACCATGCCTGGCTGATTTTTTGATTTATTGTAGAGATGAGGTCTCGCTGCCCAGGCGGGTCTCGAACCCACAGGCTCAGGCAATCCACTCACCTCAGCCTCCCAAAGGCGCGGGATTACAGGCTGAGCCACCGAGCCCGGCTAGAACAACTTAATTTTTAAAGCAGGACAATATGAAAGCCAATATTACCCTACATACCAGTGAAACTTTTCAAAGATTTTTCTACCAAAAAAGCACCTTTATTTCATTGAACCTTTTCTATAATTTAATCAAAACAAGGATTAGAATGTTATCTATTAGAAATGAGCATAAAGTTACTTCTGCAGCTAAGTTGCCCTTTAGAAAAATGATCCTCAGTTTCATTAGAGATTAGGTTACATGGATTGTAAGTCTGATTCAATATTGTACTTTCTATAGTTCCCCAAATTCAAGAAATAGTACTTCTTAAATAAGAAAATACACTTCTCTAATTTTAAGAAAAAAGTAGGAAAAAATTGTTTTCTAAAGCATGCCAATACCAAGTTTAAATACCAGTTCTGTCACTTCCTAGTATAGTTACCTGAACTTGCTAAGTTATTTAACATTTTGAGTCTCAATTTCTTTACTTGTAAGATTCATATAATATCTACCTCACAGGGATGTCGTACTTAAAAGTATCCATCCAAGAAACAGTAGATGTTCAGTAAATGCTACTTCTCTTCTCCTTTTTTGCCTCAA
This sequence comes from Cephalopachus bancanus, assembly GCA_027257055.1. Lineage (NCBI taxonomy): Eukaryota > Metazoa > Chordata > Mammalia > Primates > Tarsiidae > Cephalopachus > Cephalopachus bancanus. The sequence continues at coordinate 67,062 of JAPVLO010000694.1, forward strand.
TTGATTGTAATATTTATATTTCTACAGATAACTTCTAAGGATGTAATGCAATGAAGAAATATAGGAGAGTGCTGACATGCCTGTTTCACCACTTACTATAGCCAATTTCCCGCCAAGCAGGGTGGAAGAGATCATTCATAGGTGTGCTGTAGGTTTATACAATGAAGCTAAAGAATGAGTATGGACAAAAAAAAATAGTTTAAAAGTAAAGCAAATGAATTTATCCTCTCTCATCCCACTATAATACCTCCTAGCCAAAAAAGTTCAGAGCCTGGCAGATTGCATATATGCAAATATGATGTGAAATGTTGGAAAAGGTTAGGAAATGCTAATCGTGCTTTACTTTGCTAGCCTGAAATGTGTAAAAAGTCACAAATTCGAATAACCTACAATATGGGTCTCATCAGAACAAATCAGATAAAAGAGATTGTTCGCTTGACTTTCAGCAGGAATTGATTTCAAAACAACTTTCAATGTTGTAAAAAATCATCACCTAAGATCATCTCCCAGGTTTAAAGAAGAACAATTCAAATCAGTATTTCTGAACCAAGGTTGCAGAAACGCTACAATATTCTCAAGTATTTTAAGAAAAATTCTGACATGTCAAAAATATGGCATGCTCACAGCCACCCCAGTGTCGACCTGCTGGGCTCCGGTGATCCTTCCAAGTAGCCAGAACTACAGGTGCGCGCTACCATGCCTGGCTAATTTTTTTATTTATTGTGGAGACGAGGTCTCGCCAAATTGACTGGGCTGGTCTCAAACCTGCGGGCTCAGGCAATCCACTCACCTAGGCCTCCCAAAGTGCTGGGATTACAGGCTGAGCCACCAAGCCTAGCCAAAAATAATATTTTATTAATGTTAAACTATTTCATTTTACACAACTCTATTTAACAGATTGTTTTGTTGTAATGGTATGTTACAACAATGCACATTTACAGGGTGCTGTTTGATACCTTTGAACAAAATATGAAATAAGTTAAAAAATACCTTGAGTTCTATAGGAGATCATAATGTATATTATTAGGTCCAAAACATAACCTGTGACTGATAAAATGCTACCTTGATCTGTACAGGACATACGGTCCATCTACTGACATTCTCCTACACAGAAATGGAATGTACATACAGTCATTAGGAGAAAAGAGTCCTCAGAGAATAATAGTCTGAAGTAACAGGAAGGGAGGAGGAAAAAAGAGGGTCCAGCGCCTTAGTGTATTAATATGGAGACCCAGGTTGTAGAAATGAGCATGGACCACAATTTTTTTTAACCACTCTCATGTTTCCACAAGTATATCTACCTTCCAAATCCCCTGATATTAGCAGTGGTTTTCCTGTCCAAAGCTTATGCAATAGGAATTCCATCATGAAGGTGCTGAAGATGAGGCATTAGAAACCTCTCTAAAACTGTGGTTAAGATATTACCAAATTGTTCAGAGTCCAAAGAATCTTCTATGCAATCACATTGAAACAATAAGAAACAAGCATTTTATATTCTTAATAAGGAATGTATATAATCCTTACCAATGTGACAGGATTAAGAATCAGCTCCTCATTTATCCTAAGGAAATATCAGAGATGTGCATAAAGACTTATGTACAGTGATATTCATCATACTCATTATACTGAAAAATAGAAAACAATCTAAATGACCAACAGGGGACTGGTTAAATAAAGCATAATACATCTATTCATATGTAGGAATACTATGCAATGGTTAAAATCAGGGCCTTAAAGAAAAATTAATGATGCAAAAAAATGCTGGCAGTATATTAAATTAAAAAGGATACAAAACTATATAGTATGACCCCATTTTGAACCCCCCCTCCCAACATGTGTGCATGTAATTTGTAAAACATATATAAAATCTTATCAGTAGTTACCTGGGTCATAGGATTTTCTTCTTTGTACTGTATTTTCAAAATTATATGCACTTATGTATTAGTTTTATAAAGAGAAGAAACAATACTGTAATTAGAAAAATTAGTTTATTTCTAGTTAAGGTGCCCTTATATCTGCTTTACTACTCCTCTAGCTACTAAAGTCCTGTTAATACCCAATACTGTTCTATTTTCTAAACGAGGATAGAAATGACTTCTGGTTATATCTACATTTTTAAGTTTAAGAGGACCCCTTCAGCAGCTTTTTTTTTCTTTTGGTCCTGTGGTTGTGGCCTCAGAAAACAGACATGTTTTAGGCCTGAGTCCACCTCATGTTTTTTGAAGTGTACCCCTAAGGGGAATTCTGCTTATGAAACAACAGTATGTTGAGATAAGAATAAAGAAATGAAAACACAGTAGCCAAAATTAAATCTGCATTGTGAATAGCAAGTATTAGAATTGACACTGCAGAAAACAGAATCCATGCCACAGAGGACAAACTTGACTTGAGTAAATGAAAAAAAAGAAAGAAAAGATTTTAAAAACTATGGAGGACAGACGTAGAAATAATCTATGAATAACAGATGTTCCTAAAAAAAACAAAAAAAACAAAACAAAAAAAAACCCCAAAAAACAATCCTCCCCCCAAAAACAGAGCACTTTAATCAATCAAAAGTATAAGAAAACTTTCCAGTTCTGAAAAAAAATACCTGAGACTGGAGACTGAGAAGGTTCAACAGAGATCATCAACACCAAGACATGTCCTGGCAAATGTTTTTAAATTTCAAGGATAAAGATATACTCCTACAAGTATACAAGCAGAAAAAAATAGGTTATTTCAAGGAACTAAAATCAGATTGATCTCAGATTTCTCCTCTGCAACAATAAAATGTCAGAAGACAATGAAGTAATGATTTACAGAGAATTGAAAAGGAACAGTTATGATCTAAGACTGTTAGACTTCACCCTAGTTTTTCATGTACAAAGGTTACAGGATATTATTCTTAGATCTGCAAAGTCAAAATTTCACCATCCTGGTAGTAACTTTTTTCAAAATAAATTGCTGAAAGGTATAACCTGGACCATCAAAAGAGAATTTTAAAAAAAGAGACAACGAGTATTGAGATAGGAAAGAACTGAAGTATACGGACACCAACTTAGCATCTAAAAATAACCCAATAATTAATCTCACTAAAGGAAAAAAGGGTCAATAATGAATAAATAATTGATATACATATATAAACAATATAAAAGAAAAAACACTAGAAAGTTAAAGGTAAGATTTGTAGCCTCAGGCTAAATTAATGTGAACTCAAAAAAGGTAGTGGGAGCAGCAAAGATTCTAAATGCTGTCTTTCCTAAAAGGATATTTTTAAAACCACATTTTTTAGTAATTACAAAATTAATATAAATTTTGGAATTTTTTGAAAAACCATACAATAACCAAGAACAGATGTTTATTACAGTCCAAATCACTAAATAAGATAATAACTGGCAGAGACTATTAACAGTACTTTAGGCAGGCATCACATTCAACCCTAAGAACATGAGGCAGGTATAAATACCCCTATTTTACAGTTGTGGAAACCAAGGTTCAGCAAAGTTAATTAGTGAATGGCAGAAGTAGGATTCAAACCCAAGTCTTTCCAGCTTCATTATTCTTCTATATTTCACAACCTCCTTAAACAAAATAATCCACATGGCAGGAGAAAAGGTACCACAAGGAGAGAATAAAAAATGTGAAATAAGATGACAGAAATCATTCAAAAAGTAATAATGTAAGAAATGTAAAGTTTAAAGTATCTAATGAAAAGGAAGTGACTTACTGGATATTTGACGCTATTACAGAATTACTGATTTTTTAAAATGAGTAATGATGGTATGGTAGCTATGTGCTTTCAAAAGTTCTTATCTTTTAAGAAATATAAATGTAAATATTTACAACTGAATTGCTGTATCTAGGATCAGCTTCAAAATAATCCACTGGAGTAGAGGAGAGGAAGAGTATAAGTGGGATTGAGAAGAGGAAGTAGAAGTGAAACAAAATTGGCCATGAGTTGATAATCCTTGAGGCTAGATTATAGGAATATGGTGGATCATTACACTACTCTTTCTGCTCTATATGTTTGAAATGCCTGATAATAAAAACTTAATGAATTGAGTTATAGTTTTTAAAAAGTAAACAAACTATTTATTGCTTTAAAGAGAAACCCCAACCAAACAGGTAAGTATAGACAAGTATAAAGAAAAAGAAATCAAGTGTTTATAACATTAAATGCCAAAAATAAAACGTAAGGCAAAAACTTTAAACTGATTTAAAAGGTCATTTTATTTGGACTAAAGATACAACTTGTACATATTGAATACACATAATAATAATTGCTATCATTTACTGAGCTTTTACAGAGCACTAGGCAAATGATGAACAATATTAATCATCTTTGATACTTCTTAACAACTTTGTGAGGCATTATCATTAATTTACAAATGAGGAAATTAAGCCAAGATGAGTATGTCACTCTTTTAAAGCACTGTATCCCTAGGCCCTAGTGTAGGGGTCCTCAAACTACGGCCCGCGGGCCACATACGGCCTGCTGAGGACATTTATTCCCATTTTGTTTTTTCGTTTCAAAATAAGATATGTGCAGTGTGCATAGGAATTTGTTCATAGTTTTTTTTTAAACTACAGTCCGCCCCTCCAACGGTCTGAGGAACAGTGAACTGGCCCCCTGTTTTAAAAGTTTGAGGATCCCTGCGAAATGCCCTGAGTATAGTAAGTGCTAAATAAACACTTACTGAATACATGAAAAAGTCTAACATACTGACTCAGGCTAATAAGGATAACACAAATTCAAACCCAAATCTAATTTTAAAACTCCTATTATTAATCACATAAAAATCTTTTAGTAATATTTCAGAGTAAGAGCATAGATGTTTATTTCTTCTGTGTATTTTTCAGATTTTCTACAATTAGTATGTGTTTTTTAAGGAAAAAAGTCATTAAAAACAGTAATTGCATGATAGCATTGAACACTTAACCACAGACAAAACCAACCACAAAACACAAAAGCAGATGCTCTGAAGGCTATAACATAAAACAGATGGAAACAAAATGGATAGGAAAATTTTAGTGCACTAATATTAACTAGCATAATGAGCAAAATAAGGACAAAGCATCTGAAATAATTTATAGTAGAAGAGATAGATAAATCTTATAAGGTAAAAAGAATATGGGTTCTTTTCAAGTATCTATGAAAAGTTATAAACTGAACATGTTCTAGGCCATAAAGTAAACCTACATTTCTTAAAAGCAGGAATCATACAGATCACATTTCTGATTACAATAAAAAATTGAATAAGGAAATAAACTAGAGCACTCATAAATAAGTATTATTCTTCTTCCTCTTCTTTTGAGACAAGGTTTCAATCTGTTGCCCGGGCTGGAGTGCAGCGGCACAATCTCGGCTCATTGCTGTCTCAAACTCCTGGGCTCAAGTGACTTTCCTGTCTTAGTCTCCCAAGTAGCTGGGACTACAGGTGCATGCCACCATGCCTGGCTAATTTTTCTATTTTTTCTAGAGGTAGGGTTTCACTTTGTTGCCCAGGTTGGTCTCGAACTCTTGGTCTCAATCAAGAGTTGGACTCTTCCTCGGTCTCCCAAAGTGCTGGGATTACAGGCATGAGCCACTGTGCCTGGCAATATTCTCAGTAACTACTGGGTCAAGAAAATAAATCATAATAGCTATCATTTATTCACTGTCTGTTTTGTTCAAACTACAGTACTAGCCATGTTATATGTATTCTCTCATTTAATCCCAATTAGTCATTAAAAACCAAGAGGTATGTTATTACGTATTGTAAAGAAGAAAAAAAGCTAAGTTGAGAGTTAATAGCTTGTTCAAGATGACAGAGCTATTAAGTTTGTAGATAGGATAATTGAACCAAAGTTCAAAACCAAAGCTCCTACTTACACAGAAATGCTGCTACATTCCTGTTATAATTCATATACAGACATCTAGCTATGTTCATTTCTATTTATAAGTTAAAATTTTGCAATAAAAGTGGAGAAAACTAGAGTTCTTCCTTAACACAACATGTTCTGAAAGTATCCATTTGTTAAATACACTGAGGGTTATAGCTCATTTTAGCTCAATAACTCTAACATATTGATAAGATATAATATTTCAAATTACATAATCTCCTAAAGGAGATTCCTCTAAATATATTCACTTTCAACAGGGCAATGAAAAAGTAAAGATAATATTAGATAAACAAAGTAGGGACTATAAGGTATACATGATTTGCCAATATATTTCTAAAAACTGTTATGACCTTGGAAAAAAGTTCCCTTTTATTTTTTTGATACTTATCTGCAATCTGTAAGAGTTCTGTGGAATCTTGGTCAACATGGATTTGAAATTCTGCCACATATTGTGGGCAAGCCCCTAAACTTCTCTGAATTGTTGTTTCTTCATCCATAAATATGTGACTATCTAAGAGCTACTGGGCTTGAAAATTTTATAATCCTTTTAAAAGATCCAAGTTTTAGATTAAGGTCATTTAACATTTAACATTTTAACATCAGTAAATCTGAAGATTTACTGATTCTATATTTAAAGCTATTGTTACGTCATTTCTAAGTATAATTTCTTCTCGCTCTTCTACATTCAGTGCAATTTTATCTATACCTGTCAGTGGTGCATTTGTTTCCCAGTGTAAACAAAGATAATGCCAAAGAACTGACTGTACAAATGTTGCCAACGGAAAGAAAAACAACAATTAAAATAAAATAAGATGTTGGGTTTTGGTGCAGAATAGGGAACTTAAATCAATTTTGCAATTTCCATAATCTAATCTTACTTTTCTTATTTTGCTAGTAGAGAAAATAAGTGTCAACTTTAAAACAATTAAGTACTCCTAGTCCTATTCCTTCCCAAACCTGTCTGATGATCAGAATTACCTAAGATTCCTGTTAAAGATGCACTACCTGATCCCAGCCCAGATCAGAACTTAATCAAATTTCCAGAAGCCCCATTAAGTACTTTTTTTTTTTTTTTTTTTTTTGAGTTGGAGTCTCACTTTGTCACCCAGACTGGAGTGCAGTGGCCGCTCCTGGCCACCACAGCCTCAACCTGCTGGGCTCTGGCAATTCTTCCGCCTCAGCCTTCCAAGTAGCTGGAACCAAGCCTGGCTAATTTTTAGATTTATTGTAGAGATGAGGTCTTGCCAAGTTGCCCAGGCGGGTCTCGAACCCGTGGGCTCAGGCAATCCACTCACCTCAGCCTCCCAAAGCCCAGGATTACAGGCTGAGCCACCAAGCCCGGCTTCCATTAAGTATTTTATTTCTTAACAGGCACTTTAGAGGACTCCTGTGATTAGACGAGTCCGGGGAAATCAGTGTAGTAAAAAGATCATGAGTTTTGGGGCTTGATATATCAAGTGTCAAAGCCTGGCTTTGCCCTTTATTAATGGTATGATTTTGGGTAAATGACTTAACATGAATCTCAGTTTTTCTAATCCAGAAGATTTGGATACCAGTTGTGTCAGAGGTTTTGGTACAGTTTAGTATGTCCAGTCACACTGGGTGTTAGTAAGTGTCAGTTTCTCTTTTCTCCTGCTCATTTTGCCAGGAGAAATGACAAATATTAATATTTGAGCGGATTTTGAGGAGTTTCTTGTCTTAATGGGTCCACTTCCATTTCTAGGGCTAAAAATCTGAGCCCTAGATAACCCTTTAATGCACTACTTGAGTTGACTAATTCAGGAGTCTTTATTTTGGTTTCTAGAGCTTAATGAAGCCCTCCTATCAAAAACAGATACATCCTTATTCCAGGCTTCAAAGTCCAAGCTTTTATTTGCTGTGACTATGGTAAAATCACCTGAACCTCTGTGTTCTCATCTATAAATCAGGCAATGCTTAAATGTCTAGCAAACTGCCAGGGGAAGGGGAGTGGCACACTTTATCAATAAGGGTACCTGATCTCAAACCAGGTGAAGTGGGTACCAAAGTGAGGCCCAAACTTTACCTGTACAGTGACCATTTGTACACCTAACCCTGA